>CM019149.1:264062363-264362363 GCA_009733165.1 Naja naja | reverse complement strand
GAAGTATAATATAGAAGTAAAAGTATATATTTATACATTCCAGAAGTATAGCATTGAAATAAAAATGTATGGTATAAAAGTAAAATCAGTAGTAGTATAATAACAATAGAAGCATAAGGTCAAAGTCAAAAGAAATGACAGAACCTGTTTATTCCTTCTGGGTGCCACATTTAAAGAAAGAATTTGACAAAATGTAACATGTTTATAGAGAAGAACAATCAAATAATAATGGTCATAAAGGAAAAAATATAAACACTTCTGAGGAACTATTGGAGGATAGTTAACAGGGACAGGAGAAGACTGCAGGGAGGCATGATAGTTCTATATGAAGGTTTATCATATATAAGATGGGGAGACAAAGAAACGATTCTTTATCCTACCTCTTGAAAAAAAATTGTGTTAACTTATAGGATATATATTTCGGCTAGGCATCGGTGCAAAAAACAACAACAATCTTTACTGGAAGTGGTGAATTCTTCTTTTCTGAAGGTATTTAAATAGAGTCTGGTGGCCCATCTGTCAGAAGTAGTACAGGCAATCTTTGATTTACAATCATTTGTTTAGTGACCACTTGAAGTTACAACGGCACTGAAAAAAGTGACTTATGACCATTTTTCACACTTATGACCATTGCAGCATTGCCAATCAAAATGGCATTTATTTATGATGGTTGCAGAGTCTTGGAGTTATGTGATGGCATTTCGTGATGTTCTGACAAGAAAATCAATGAGGAAGCCAGATTCACTTAACAACCATGTTACTAACTTAACAGCTGCAATGAATTCACTTCACAACTGTAGCCAGAAAGATCATAAAATAGGGCAATACTTAATTAACAACTATCTTGCTTAGCAACAAAAATATGGGGCTCAGTTCCAGTTGTAAGCTGAGGACTATCTGTAATGCATTCCTGTAAAAGGCAAGGGATTAGTTTAGTTAATCTCCAAGATTCCTTCCTAATTATACATTCTATGATTCTAGGACAGAGTTTCCTAATCTCAGCAATTTTAAGTTATGTGGACTTCACTCCCAGAAATTCTCCAGCCAGCATGGATAGCTGGGGAATTCTGAATGTTGAAATCCACACATTTTAAAGTTGTTGAATTTGAGAAATTCCACTGTATAATATGAAGTTCAATAAAAGGACAATAAGTCCTCATGTGGGGTTATAGGGTTTATTAGTATAGTACTGAATATTTGAAAGAAACTTTTACTTAAGATAAATACTATTTGATGGTCAGGTGAATCACAGAGCACTCTACTTGATGATAGCAGTAAACTTACTCAATGTCTAAGTGAACAGACTTTTATTAAAGTCTGTTATAACCATGTTTGGCATAGTCAGGATGCTTGTTTTAAGGATTAATACAGCCATAACTTGACTTAAAAACACTTGCATTAGCAAAAAGGATTTATTTTACATTTCTATGGTGATCCTTTCGTAATGTAAAATATGACTATTCCTGACAAATTTGTAGAGCTTTCACCATTGAGAGTGCTTTCTGACTCTCAAAGGTAAAGCTTGAAGTTTGACAAAACTTTTCAGAGTATTTCTTGAATTATTATTTCCCAAAATTGTACAAGATGCTATTTTTCCTCATAATATCCTAAAATTCTAAATAGAAAATTTCAAGAATATAGATCCCTCTGCAAATTGTTCATTCCTCAAAATGCTCAATAAGGTTATGTTATGCATATTTGTTAATACTCATGACTTCCATATATCAGACCAGAGAAGTGCAAGATTTGATCCTTTAGATATTTGTATTGTTATTATATTTGAATAATGTTTGATTCTCCAGTGTTTCAGACTATAAGGGAAATAATCACAATCTAGCAACTGAGTGTTAATGTGCACAGCTACTGGCAGCAGTGTTAAAGGGGATATAGGATACTGGCAGCAGAGAGAAGAGAATAATAGAGGTATAGAAGACATAAGAATATCCAGCCCCATTCTGGAACTCCCAGAATACCAAAGTGAATATTGTCCTTTGGAGGATGCCAAATTTGGGGCTTCAGGAACTCAGTTAGGGTTAATATTCTATTTCATTTGAGCTCCTAGAGAGAAAGTGAGGTATTAGGGTGAATATACAAGCAACCAAAAGAGATATCTCAGATTGGTCTGCTTTTATGCAAATAAAAGGTTAATTTCATTTCCTAACTGAGGACATTTTTTTTGAAGAGCAAGTTCCTGACAAGTAGGAAAATGCATATGAACTGATGCCCAAAAGGTTTGTCTGAGAGTGCTTTGATCAGTTTCTGCCATTTAATAATCCACACACTTTTGCTCTGTCATTTAGCAGACAACTTTATCAGCTGGGCTGTGATTTCCAGCTAGGCAACCAGATGAGACTGCTTTGCTCTTGAGGGCTTCCGCATTCAAGCACTTGCTCTACTAATGGAACATTTTAACTGATAACCAAAATCACTTGTGCACCATTTTATAAAGAATGAGTTACATATTTTTAAGCTGCAAATGCACAGCTGTGATGAAGGCAAGAGAGAATCCCCGATATAATTTAGACATGCAAATTTATGGATTCATGCAGTAACTTCATCGTGGATGATCTGATCTTCTGGCTCTCTTCCTACTCATTCTGTCATCTCTTACCTTTCTATCAAAGTCTAGGATAAAAGCTACTGCCTCAAAATTGGCACATTTGATCTTAGAATAAACTGCAGCAGACAAAAATATTTAGCAAAATTATTTCTGAATATGTTTATGACTGTAGAAACTGGCATTCTTATTTCTGAAAAGGTGTCAGAGAAGGTACTTTTTCTTCTAATGGTTTCTGTCCCATTATGTAGATCATGGAAAGAAATATTTAAATGCTAGATCAACCATTAGAAAGGGGGGAAGGGTGTTTAGGAATTAGTTTTCAAAAATAAGATAATTTTAACTATATTCATACAGTCTTGCTCCAAATATTAACTATTCATCAATTCTTATATTTAATTAGATGCTTTACAGTATAATAACCTGATAATAATAAGGCATGAAAAATTGCTCTGAAGTTTTTTAGTTCATTGGCAGGTCTTTACTTATATGTGTTTGGATTAATTGGATGTGAATCCAATTAATAAAAATGAACTAGGCGTGTATGATGTTAATGCAATATAAAATCACAGCCTGCTATTGAACATCAGGAAACCCCATTTTCATGCATCCTCTTTTTAAAAAAAACCTTGCCTGGTAGGGAAAAGTAGCGCTATTTCTTCATTTTATTTTACAGGGTCAAATAGTGTGAATGAGCCTTTTTCTATTAGCACCACTTATTCAACCCTGAAACACTTTAGCCAGAAAGCTGATAATCTTTTGATAATAAAACATAATCCATAATTAAGTCTTTTGGTCAGGGAAACATCTGGAATGCTTAGGAACTTCCTGGGGTGGTTGTGTGAACTATTAACCTGTTATTTTATTTGGAGGTGATAATATTTTCTCTTCTTTAGTTCATATATGCTTTTTAAGGTTTGCTCTTGTTCTCAGATCCAGGGTTAATCCTATCATTATGGATAGTAAAGTCATAATTTCAAGCAATTGAAATTGATTGTGGAGACAGTATGTGGTGGAAACTATGAGGTGTTATAGGATAGAATTCAAACATGCCATAAACTATATTTTATCTTCTACTATAGTGGGAAACAACATTAGTGGTCAATTAGTAGAACTGAAGCAAATCTATCATTCCTTACAGTTAGTTTATGTTGAATTAAGGGGTGCGTTTCTACCCTTTATCTCACATAAATGTCTTAAATCAGTCCCATCTACATATGGCCCTACCCAGGTAGTCCTACTCATCTTCTTTGCTTGCTTTGGATCTATTCACTGACAATGCATAATCAATAGGAGTCTAGAAGTGGCTAGGTAGATCATTTGGTGATGCTTCTTCAAAGGCAATGAGGTGTTTGTTGGCAGCTAGTCACAGTAATACCATAAGAAATGGCTTCTTCCACTAATACCAGCTCAGACAGGTATCCTTCAGGCTTTTTTTAGAATCAGAACAACATATATTCTACCATCCTTGCCGAGTGAGGAGGAGAAGGGAGAGGGGAGGGGGAAAAAGACTGGCTCAAAGTCACCCAATTGATTTCATACCTCAAGCAGACTAGAACTCTCAGTATCCTGGACTCTAACCTGATGCCTTAACCACTCTACTAAACTAACCCTAGCATGTCTGTTGAGAAATACTAGAAATTATCTCCAGCACAAAATATTTTATTTTTATGTTTTTATCATTTTGGAACACATAATCAGGGCAGCATCCTCTAGAGAAAGCTAGTCCAGGATTTTTGAAATGTATAGAGTCTCTCTTCACTTTTGCTAATGGTCTCCATTAATTTAGTATTTTCTACTGAAAAATTTCCAGCGGCACCTAGCTTATATGCAAAATATGCTCTATTAAAAGGCTACAGTGGTTTCCTTTGCTAATGCACTGAACAGGCTAATTAGGAATTAAGAAATCTTTGTAAATTATTTTAAACTTAAATTACGCTGACAACTGGGTTTTTAACTCTTTTTCTGATAGTTGAGTGAGACATTGAAGAGCTGCACTCTAAGCTTTGACACCTTGTTCTGCTTCCACTCAATAGCAAAGCATGGCTCAAGGGAATCATTCTGAACCGAAGTACAAGCTTGTGACAGGTAAACTACTATGCTTCACCAGTTTTTTTAAAAAACTATAAGACAAGTATTCTTTTCAAGACTTTTCTAACATAAGATATCCTGCTCCAGCTTCCCAAATCCACACAACATCCCAGGATTTTACTAGAGTAAAAGCAAAGGTGACAACCTTACTTAAGCTGTCAGTTTTCCTGCAAAGTGTTAGGTACCAATTAGGCAATATGCACCTCATATCTATCTGTATCCAAATAGAAAGGTCTCTCAGAAAGATGAACAATAACTTAAACCTGGAAGTTAAATAGAAGAACAAGATGTAAATATGCATTGTTTGAACATTTTGGTTTGAAGTCTAGAAAACAGTAACTGGGATGGGGAGGAGGGGCTTGAAAATCAATGTCAATGAAGATAAGGCAGTTTTTTCTTTCTTGCATGCAAGGAGAGACAGATTGAATTCATATCTTAAACAAGGCAAAAATTCCACCTGACCTCATTATGTGTTTCTCAGAAGTGCATGGCTAGCTTTTTCTGCTAAATTAAAATGCAGGTAGAAGAAGTGAGCACAAAGCAGACACATGCTGCCCCTTATAACTGAACTTTGAGGAGAAGAAGGTATTTATTCTTTTGCCCGAGCAATGTCTTAATTGTCAAACTCATTAATATTCTCTGGATCCCTTGGTTAAATCAACCCTTAAAGGTGGAAGTCTGAGCTAATAAGCCACTTTCTGTGTTTTACCATGGCTGACAGCAAAAATGAAGTAGCATTCCACTATAACTTATACTGAAATTTATTTTTCTTAATGGAAAAGTTTGAAAACACTCACCACCTCCTTATTAATGATTAAAATACCAACAGTATCATTACTACAGTATAGTATAGGCAGTGTGGTTACTATCAACAGCCATAGCAAATTACAGTACATATAGATGGCTATATTCATACAACAGTACTTCTAGGAAGTACTATTTATAATTATTGAATGTTGCCTATTCCTTAGCAGTTTATTCAGTAGTTAAGCACTAAGATGTGTATGCCAGGACAAAACATTTTTCAAATCGTAAAGAAAGTATCAAATTTCAATGGCAAAATCCACACTGCAATAATAGATTTAATAGATCAGTTTAGGTCTCAGAGTATTGTGCGTGATTTTAAATGAGGCAATGTGATGGAATACTTATCAGACCCTGGGAATATGGAGGACAGAGGAAAACCTGTCACAGGAGAGAGTTGGACCGTTATTCAGTCCAAGGAAGGAGAAAACTCTAAGAGACTAACTGCAGCTTAATTTATGCCAAGGAATAAGCTGAATGGGAGAATGGCTTTGACAGGCTTTCAAGGTTGTTTCATTATCCTACTAGCAATAAATATCCTTCCAATGGTCCTTATTTATTTATTTATTTTATTTATTTGATTTGTCAATCACTTACAAGATAATAATATAAGTATAAACTTGAGTAAGAATATAGGAAATAGGTATGAATAAATGGGGACAGGGACCATAGGCACGATGGTGCACTTATGCACGCCCTTACAGGCCTCTTATTTATTTATTTATTTATTTATTTATTTATTTATTTATTACTTGGATTTGTATGCCGCCCCATCTCCGAAGACTCAGGGCGGATCACAACCAAAATCAAACAACAATAAATTAGTTAAAAGAAAATTAAATGAACATAAGACCAGTATAGTTAAAATGTCAATTAAAATTAAAATATTGAAAATTTAAAATTAGAAAATCCCCAGGAGATCAGCACAGCCCGGCCTGTTCGAATAACCAAGTTTTCAGATCGTGACGGAAGGTGCGGAGGTCGGGGGCCAGATGGAGCCCCAGGGGTAGTTGGTTCCACAGGGCGGGAACAGCCACAGAGTAGACTCGACCCCGGGGCACCGCCAACCGGCATTGGCTTGCTGATGGCACCCCAAGAAGCCCCTGCCTGTGTGCTCGTACAGGGCGGTTAGCATTCGATATCGGTAGGAGACACTCTCTTAAATATCCTGGACCCATGTCTTGTAGGACTTTGAATGTTAACACTAAAACCTTGAATCTCACTCGGAGGGCAACCGGCAGCCAATGCAGGTCACTACCCGCGCGGCCGCATTTTGTACCAGCTGCAATCTCCGGATGGTATGCAAGGGCAGTCCTAAATAGAGACCATTGCAGTAGTCGAGTTGGGAGGTAACAAGTGCATGAGTGACTGTACGCAGGGCATCTTGGTCCAGGAATGGGCGTAGCTGGCGAACCAGCCGGACCTGGGCAAAGCCCCCCCTGGCTACAGCCCCCATGTGCTCCTCCAACTGGAGCCGTGAATCCAGGAGGACCCCCAGGTTCCGTGCTCTGTCCACAGGGGGCAACACCTCTCCCACTATGACCAATGATGGAATATCCTGACTGGACTGAGATGTCGGTATGTAAAGCCACTCAGTCTTGGCTGGATTGAGCCGAAACATGTTTCTGTCCATCCAGATCCGTACTGCATCCAGACAACGGGACATCACGGAGAGGGCATCACTGATATGGTCTGGGTAGGAGATGTATAACTGGGTATCATCAGCATATTGATGATACCTCACCCCAAAACCACCGATGATCTCACCCAGTGGTTTCATATAGATGTTGAATAAGAGGGGTGAGAGGATCAACCCCTGAGGGACCCCACAAGTGAGAGCCCTTGGAGTCAACCTCTGCCCCCCCATCAACACCCGTTGTGTGCCCGAGAGGTAGGAGAACCACTGTAAGACAGTGCCCCTCACTCCCAGCCTCTCAAGACGCCGCAACAGGATACCATGGTCGATGGTATCAGAAAGCGCTGAGAGGTCTAACAGGACCAGGACAGAGGAAAAACCCCTGTCTCGGGCCCTCCAGAGATCATCCATCAGTGCGACCAATGCAGTCTCCATGCTGAACCCAGGCCGAAAGCCCAATTGGTATGGATCTAGGTAGTCCGCTTCATCCAGGAACAGCAGAAACTGCTTGGCTACCACACTCTCAACAACCTTCACCAAAAAGTGAAGGTTGGAGACTGGACGAAAGTTGTCTAACACGGCTGGGTCCAGGGCAGGCTTCTTCAGGAGGGGCCTTACCACTGCCTCTTTCAAGACGGTGGGAAAGACACCCTCCCTTAATGAAGCATTGACCACTGCCTGGAGCCAGCCACAGGTGACCTCCCTGGAGGCATATACTAACCAGGAAGGGCACGGGTCCAATAAACATGTGGTAGAGCTCAGCCGTCGCATGATCCTGTTCACTTCATCCTCAGAGACAGGATCAAACTCAACCCAGGTCGAATTGGCCAGACTAATTGTACCCTGTTCCTCAGACCACTGCAAATCGGAGGACAATCTGCTCCAAATTCGAGCGATTTTATCCGCCAGATATTGACCAAATTCCTCAGCCCTACCCCGCAATGGGTCCACCACCTCCCCCTGATGTAGGAGAGAGCGGGTCACCCTGAACAGGGCGGCTGGGCGGTTATCTGTGGACACTATGAGGGTGGAGAGATAAGACCTTCTTGCCGCTCTCATAGCTACCAGATAAGTCTTAATATAGGCTCTTAACTGGGCTCGATCGGAGTTGGAGGGGGTGGACCTCCACCTGCTCTCTAAGCCCCTCCAACAGCGCTTCATCTCCCGAAGCTCCTCAGTATACCAAGGAGCTGAACGGGATCCACGGCGAGTGAGGGGCCACATGGGGACAACTCTGTCGAGGGCCCCCGCAGCAGCCCGTTGCCAGGTAGCCGCAAGGTCCTCGGCCGAGTTGTGGATGAAGGAAGTGGGAAAAAACCCCAGTTCTGCCTGGAACCTCTCAGGGTTCATCAGGCGTCTGGGGCAGAACCATCTCGGTGGCTCCTCATCCCAGCGGTGAGGGACAGCTTGTTGGAAGACCAGCCGCAGGAGATAATGATCTGACCATGGGACGGGAAGGGCAATAAAGTTACCCTCCCACAGATCATTGCGCCACTGTTCTGAGATAAAAACCAAGTCAAGCATATTGCCCCTCTCATGAGTCGGGTCCTGAATCACCTGGGTCAGGTCCATGGCCGCCATGGAAGCAATGAATTCCTGGGCCAAACCCGAGGTCCCTCCCAGTGAGGGCAGGTTGAAATTACCAGGACCATAATCCCGGTAATTCCACGCCACCTCCGAGAGGGTATCGAGAAGCCCAGGCAGGGCAGCTGCCACACAGCTGGGGAGAATGTAAGCAGCAGGCCCACCCGACCTCCAGGCCCCCACCTCAGGAGAAGGGTCTCACACCCGCCTATCTCAGGAACAGTGACCTCCCTTGGAATCAAGGTCTCCTGAATAACAACAGCCACCCCACCACCCCTTCCCTGGGCTCGTGACTGGTGCAGTACCTGATAACCTGGGGGGCATAAGTCAATCAGAGGGATTCCACCCTATGGCCCCAGCCAGGTCTCGATGATGCAGGCCAGGTCCGCAGCCTCCTCCTCAATTACTTCATGGAGGAGGGGAGCCTTATTAGCCATGGACCTGGCATTAAAGTACACCAGTCGGAGCCCAGGGATCCCAGTTCCCACATCCCCAGGAGGTTGGGAGGCGGCAATAGGGCGCGCTCACCGCAGACAGCGGCTCCGGGATGTGATATGGCCCTATGCCTACTGATCCCCACCACCCTGGAGATTGCCATTCCCGTCCCGCTCCCTGGGGCCCAGCTGGCCCCCCCACGATTCTGCGCCAGGCTGCACTTTGTCTCCTCATGATCATTACCTACCCCCCTCCCTAATCTTCTTAAAAAGCCATCTAATAATTTAATTAATGGGGCCTTGGTAACCCTCTTTTTCCCTTTCCCAGAGTCCCATCCCCAATTCTTCACCCTGCCATGCCATCTCTCCGGATTCCATAATCCATCCTTGAGATAGGTCATTGACAATTTAGTGGGCCAAACCCAGGAGAGAGGGAGCCCCCTTAAGGCCCGTAGTTCCGTTGCTGAATAGGTCCAAATAATTAGAGTGTAAACATGTAGAAGGGGGGAGAGTAGTCTATAGGTGGAAAAGACAGTGTCTGGATTATGAAACTTGGCTCAGTCCTGGATAATATCAACCAGGTAGTCCAGGTGTAAGTCCAGGTTGCCCTCTCACAGCAACCCTGTAAGCCGATGTCAAAGGCCTCCACCTGGATTAAGCCTCGCACTCTCACTGCAGGCACCTAAGTCAGATGTCTCAGGACAGATGATGAAAAGATGTAAAAAGGCTTCAAGAAGGAAAGAGTGTGCCCCACACGCTGCTCTCTCACCATAGCGGGAGGCACAACAAAGTCCATTAGCCAAGAGCCAAGTATAAAAAGGGTATATAAACAGCCCCAGCAGTCATCAAAACCTGAGCCTCCAGAATGGCCAAAACAACCTGTCTGTGGCTTACAGTTCGATGTCGGTGGTCCTAGGCTGGTAGCTGTGGTACCTTGAACCCAGCGTAGATGGTAAACGTAAAACAAATAGATGGAAAGCCCAGCGAGGGGATGAACAGTATGTTCAGAAGGGCTGCGGGGGGGCGGTAGAGCAGCAGACATATAACGTTCCGGTATTAACCGACTCTTAGAAAGGCCTGAGAAATCGGGATCAGCAGTGACCCTGGGACCACTTCCAGCGACCATCCTGATATAGCCACCCGCTGGTCCCTTGTCCCTTCCGCTATCATCACCACTGCTGTTGCAGTCGTTGCTGCTGCCGTCGGCATTAGGATGGCATTGAAACCGCCATCAGCTGATCTCAGCTGAAGACCAGCCACCACCCCTGAAGCTGCTGCATCACGTCTGCATCTCTGCAGGCTCGGAGGCCTGGAGGAGAACGTCGCTGGGTTCATCATCCACATTTTTGCTACGAACCCAGCAGGAACTCCGCCGGAAAAACCCCCAGCCTCAACCCCAGTCACTCCGCTGCCAGATTCAGGTAGTAGGGGTCACAAGTATCCCTTAAAGCACCCTCTCGGACTGAAAACTCTCCCTCAGCCCCCGGAATATCAGCAACGGGCAGCCATCTTAGTCAGGCATGCGCAGAAGAATCTTAGGAATCTAGACTATTGACTATTGACTATTAGAATAATATTATTAATAGTCTAATAGACTATTGACTAATAGAAATCTAGTCAATAGTGGTTAGTTTGAAGTTAAAGGAGTGGGGGTTAGAGGATATAACAACAGAGTCAGATAGTGCATTCCAGGCATTGACCACTCTGTTGCTGAAGTCATACTTTCTGCAATCAAGTTTGAAGCAGTTTACATTGAGTTTGTATCTGTTGTGTGCTCTTGTATTGTTGTGGTTGAAGCTGAAGTAGTCATTGACTGGTAGGACATTGTAGCAGATAATTTTGTGCTACGCTTAAGTCTAACCATAGGCGGTGTAGTTCAAGGTTGTCCAAGCCCAAAATCTCAAGCCTGGTGATATAGGGTATTCTACTGCAAGCAGAGGAGTGTAGTACTCTTCTCGTGAAATACTTCTGGACTCGCTCAATTGTATTAACGTCTGATATGCAGTGCTGATTCCAGACTGATGAGCTGTATTTGAGTATTGGTCTGGCAAAAGTTTTGTATGCTCTAGTTAGCAATTCGATATTTCCGAAGGAGAAACTTCATAAGATTAGATTTACAACCTTAATGCCTTTTTGGCAATGCTGTTACAGTGAGCTCTGGCGCTTAGGTCATTTAATATGAGAACTCCAAGGTCCTTGACAGAGTGAGGATTATCAACGAGGTCATATCTGCCTAGTTTGTATTTGGTGTACTGATTTTTTTTACCAATGTGTAGGACAGATCATTTGTTGGTCGAGATTTGGAGTTGCCAGATGTTTAACCATTCAGACACATAATCAAGGTCGCTTTGAAAGATAGTAGCATTGTCAGTGGTGTTGAATAGTTTTACGTCATCCACAAAGAGGATGCAGTTGCTTATAAGGTGATCGCAAAGGTCATTTATATAGAGTATAAAGAGTGTGGGTCCCAGAATGCTGCCTTGGGGGACACTGCTGTTAACTGGAGCAGGGTTTGATATAGCGCTCCCTATTTTTACTATTTGTTGCCTGTTTGACAGGAATGCAGTAATCCATTTATGGAGGGATCTGGAAATGCTATAAGAGATTAGTTTTAACAGTAGTTTGTCGTTTCCCACTGAATCAAAGGTTTTGCAGAAGTCTATGCAAATTGCGTCCATAGCTTTACCCTGGTCAAGTAGAATAGTCCATATGTTTTTGCAGTGTAGGAGTTGTAGATTGAAGGACAATTTTTTCCTGAAACCAAATTGTTTTTCGGAGAGTAGGTTGTTTGACTCTAAGTGGAGAGTGATGAATTAGTTAATGATTGATTCCATGACTTTGCATGTGACACAACACAGTGAGATTGGTCTGTAGTTTTCAACCAGGCTGCAGTCACCTTTTTTGAAGATAGGGATGACCATAGCTAAGGACCATAGGTTTGGTAAGGAGCTGGTTCTGAATGATATCTCATATATAATGCTTAGGGATTCCCCTATGGCAGAGGTTTCGTAGTGCCTTTTCTATGTTATCTTCTGTAAAGTCAATATGTAGTAGGTCATTACAGTTAGTTGTGGTACAACTAGGAAATGTGGGGCATGAACTATTGCTGTTTACAAAGTGAACTGAAGAATGTGTTGAAGAGATTGGCTGTAACAGCTTCCTCGTTGCAGTCTTTCCCATTTGGTCCTTTTAGGGGTGGGATGGTTCTTGATTCTTTAAGTTTGGTGTTAACAAAATTGTAGAAGTTGCGGGTGGATTTTGTACATAGGAGGTTTTCCTCTTGCTTGCAGTGGTAATTTGTACATTCTGCCTTTATCTGTCAGCATAGGGTGTTGTATTGGTTTTTAGAGTTTGCTACGTAGCTAGTTTTGTTTTTACGCCATAGCAATCTTTTTTTTGATTGAAGTTTCCTTATTGTTATGGGTAATTTGTTTTGTTTTTGTTTTGGGGGGTTACTAATGGTACATATAGTTTAATGACTCTTTCAAGTTCAAACAAGAATGCATTATAATGGTCTTCTGTAGTATTACAGCTAGAGAACAGAATGTGCCAATCAAGAGATGATAGGTCAGAATCTATGAGATCATAGTTGGCTTTTCTGAAGTTGTATTTTGGGGATCCATCATTATGATCTTCTTTGTGAGGGCATAAATTGAGACAAAAGTTGATCATACTGTGGTCACTGTTTGAAAAGGGTTCTTGTATTTGTAGGCCATATATTAAGTTTGAGCTGTTGCAGAAGATAAGGTCAAGGCAGTTATTGAGTCTAGTTTTGTTAGTTAATAATTGATCCAGTCCCAGTGTAATAACAGCATTGTACGGGGTTGCATGTATGGGTTCGGATGTACATTCATTTAGTGTCCAATTTATAAGAGGTAGATTGAAGTCACCAAGGAAAATAAGAGGGTGAGGGCAAAAGGCAGCCCACATTAACAGTGAATTTAGCTTGTTTGCATGAACTATGTCATAATCCGGGGCTCTGTAGCATAGTAAGAAGTGGATTGTGGCATTTGAGGACAGTTCAGAGACGATGGTCTCTGGGAGAGCAAGTTCCTGTGTAATTTGAATCTTTTTTAGATTTAGGGATTTTTTGTAAAAGATAGCAACTCCACCTCCTCCACGGATTTCACGATCTGACCGCTAAATGTGATATTCACTGACTGTGGTAATGGAGTCTAGAAAAGATGCATTTAACCATGTCTCACAGACAAATATAATGTCGAATGTGGTCGTGCCTAATAAGATGAGGAATTCATCCATTTTGTTTGTGAGGCTTCTTGCATTGAGTAGTTTGCATTTTAGATATCCTTGTTTCGTGAGTTTGCCAGAATGTTCCAGGGCTTGACAGGGCAGATGGTAAATAAAAGAAAAAGACGAAACTGGCAGATATTCAATCCAATCTCTTTTTATAGTAATCTTACATATAAGAATGCAAATGTGCCTAATAATGTCACATTGGACCTTGTAGGTCTGTTCTATTTCACTATCCCT
Source organism: Naja naja (assembly GCA_009733165.1). Lineage (NCBI taxonomy): Eukaryota > Metazoa > Chordata > Lepidosauria > Squamata > Elapidae > Naja > Naja naja. Next base: position 264,348,766 of record CM019149.1, on the reverse strand, counting down.
TTTAATTAAAAAGCCATAGAAAAAGTGCTTTGCCTTAACCCAGGTCCAGACAGGGGCTTCTATGGGGAAGAAGCCTCTAATCTGCAAAAAAAAAAAAAAAACCTTGGTGCTTCCATAGATATGCTGGGCTTTTTAAAAAGAAAAAAAATGTAAGGAAAGATGGCTCCCTCACACAATTTATAAAATAAGTGCAGCTCCTCTCTGCCCATTCTTGATCTGATGTGGAGGAATGAATATAGACCTCAATCCTGCTAACAAATCACCTGAGATGGCTTCCAGCAGGATTCAAGGCAAATTATTTTTAATTGCTGCTGGCACAAGAACTACTTAGTTCAGCACAAATATAGAAATGCCTGTGCTCACTTGATGGATATCCAGGTACCGCCATTGAAGCAAAATGCTTAAAAGTTATGTTACCATGACATGACTATGTGGGAACATGTTTTCTAAAATAATCTGATTCAGAGCCATTTAGGGCTGGTAACAAACCTTCATCTCTCCAGTTTTTGTTCACCTGTTTCTTTTATTAGCCCCACTCAGCATGAGCTGTGATGGAAACTAATTTAGTATCATCTTGATCGCATCTGTTACTATAATTTTTTTTCTTTTAGACTACTTAGGTTAACAAAAAAATACTTTATCTAGCTTTGTTTCTATATTGAAACCATTTCTGGACTTTTTGTTTGAAACCGAATGAAACTTTAATCTTGAGATTTGATGACTGGAACTGTTTATGATTAAAGAAATACTGTGTACTGTCCAATTTTAGAGCAAAACTTTAATATATTTTACGTTTATAAAGGGCCTTCTCGGTGGGAGTGCCCACCCTGTAGAACCAGTTGCCCTGGAGCTGCGATTGGCCCCTGACCTTTGTTCCTTCCGTTGTGACCTGAAGACGTGGTTTTTCCAACAGGCCGGCCTGGATTGAGGGGGATGGGTTTTTATGGGTTTTTATGTGCAGCGTCGTTTGGGTTTTAGATATTTGTTTGGGTTTGAGATTTAATATTTTTTAAAATAATTTTTAAAATTTTGTATTGCTTGTTTTTATTGTGAGCCGCCCTGAGTCCTTCGGGAGATAGGGCAGCATATAAATCCAAACAAACAAACAAACAAACAAACAAATAAATAATTGTATCAAAGAAAGTTAGAAGTTATCCTTTTCTGTTTTTTCATCCTTTTTATTCCTTGCCCTTCTTCTTTCCCTTCCTTTTCCTTGTAATTCTTTATTCTCTTTTCTTATATTTTATCTTTTGTTAAAATGTAATAATGTAGATAAAAACATTTTTTATTTCCTTTAAAATATATATACACTAAGCATTTTTAATGCTAAAAATATTTCAAAGGGATAATGCTGGTTGCATAAACTCTGGTTTCTGGTACTGGTATCCTCAATTTGGCCTCATTTCATTATGCAATGGTTAAAAGAGATATCAGTGCAACCAGCATCAACAAATGGGATAACAGTTGTGGAGCATCTATTCAGTGAAACCACTTAATGATTCTATAATTTTAAACTATGATAGTCATCTTCTAAATTACTGTTGATTTAGGAATATGGCACCAATGAAAAAAATGTAAAATAACTGGGTTGAAAATACCTTGCTACTTTCTTTCACTCTTTCTTAGGGCTGTCAAACTCATGTTATTACATTGTCGCATGATGTATCATGACTTTTGTCCCCTTTGCTGAAATGGGGGTGAGCGTGACCAGTGCATGACGCATCCAGCCCGCCTGCCATGAGTTTGACACCCCTGCTCTATCTGGTCAATTTCAACCACCTCTACTCCTGCATAGCATTAGGTCAGGGCTTCCACTGCATTGTCTGCTTATTGTGGGGTGGAATGATAAAACTGGTAATATATTCAATATATATCAGCATACTGATACTACCTCAATCTACATTTGCCATGGTTGTATATAGATGTGAAAAAGAAAAGTGGTGAGGAGCCATACTGAAGTGCCCATCTCTCCTTCTCCAACAGAGGTACCATTGATTCAAGAAGCAGAACTAGTGCCTGAATAATGCCTCTTGCAGAAAACCAAGAATTTGCATCCATTCACCAGCTGCAAATTAGCTCCATTGACTGAGAGAGCCAGTTTGATCTAGTGGTTAAGACACCTGGCTATAAACCAGAGGACTGAAAGTTCTAATTCCACTTTCGACCTGAATGTTCTTTAAGCCAGTCAGTCTTTGTCAGTCCAACAAACCTTACAAGGGTGATTGTTGTGATGAGAATAGAAGAGAGGATTTAAGTATGCTTGCTGTGCTAAAAAATAATAAAGGTGGAATAAAAGTAAAGTATAATATAGGAATTGGGACAAGATTGATAGCAAAATAGTAAATATAATCAAAGTAAAAAAAGAGAACAAAAGACAATATACCAAGTGAAGAGAATGTAAATAAACAGGGCTTATTATTGTTAAATAATGCTGAAAATGTATCTGAAATGAAAAGTATTGCCAAAAGCATTTCCCAAAGATCTAGGTTTAATTTCAGTACTGATTTATTTAATCCAAAAGCTTTAACCATATGAGGAATGTGATAAAAGAATGTTCCTGAATGCATAGTACTGTTCAAGAAAAATGCTAATTTTATGCCCTGAAATAAGACGCACTTTGTGCAGATTCAAAGCTGTTTTTCTTGCTACAGGATTGCAGACTTATTCTTTCCCTTTTCTATTAGCAAAGAAAGACAAAATGAGCTGCATTAGAACTGTATTAGAACTTCAGATGAAATAAAGTAATAGAAAAAAACAAGCAATGTTGTATACCTATGTTGAGAGTGCATGCTTATCAAGACAAAGTTTACTTTCAGTATTAAGAATTAATTTAGCTGAACTGATGTGGCGAAAGTGGTAAATATCCCCCCCATTCACTGTTGTTTGTCACAGTGTATTATATCACCCTGGATTGCTTTGCCAATAATCTGCCTGGCCTGCAAGCTAAAAATCTAAGATTGCCAGGATGACTGACAGGCTGGAGATAGCTGATAATTCTAAGGAATTGAGGTGTAAAATCTTTAAGGACCATATATACAGTATAAATGCCAGGGTATCGCCACATCACTCTGTACTTACAAAGGCAACAGCATTGTTAGTGGTAGCCTGTCTGTCCATCAAGTTTGCTACAGGAGGATTTATCCCTCTTTCACTCCTTATCTTCCATTGCTGTGTTTATTTTGAAACCAGCTGCAGAATAAATTGCTTCTTGCCTTCACCTCCTACACAGAGTGTAATACTCTGGGAAGCTTGAGTCTATTGTGTTCTTAAGGGATGGGATTTTTTTTCCTCTTTCATCTTCAGTAGACTAACTTCTAATTGCATCTATGATACAGAGAGATCTTTCCAGCCTTCCTCCTCTTGTACGCTTTCAAAGTGTAAGCATCATCTTAAAATAAGATTATCTCCAGTTGAAACTAGCTGAATTGCAATGTGGGGTGAAAGACAATTTGAAATATTCAAGGAAAATACATGGATTTAGTTGGGAAATAAAATAGACTTAAGAAAATATAGGCCTTCTATCTTTAAAAAAAATCAGTGTATTCATTTATTAAGAGTGCCTACCCTTTCTTTAACTTCTCTTTCTCCTGACAACTGGCGTGCTTGCTCTCACTAGTACAGTTCTACCTCTAGAAGAAGGCAGATTTAATTATTCTGTTGATGATGTCAATGTCAAAAATGATTTTACTTCAATCTCTCAGAGCACTTATTTAGAAGAGGTCCTATTCTTTATGACCTGAATTCCTTTATAAAAATGGCATTAAATTAATTACTGACAGAGACAATCTTGCCTCAGACAGTTTCTATCCAGAAATGGATCCAAGAAAAAAATAATTGTATCTGTAGTATGTGCACACATGGCTTGCTCTGGTTTTTTCCAGAGCTATACCTATTAGAAATGTTAAGTTTGCATGAAGAGTCAGATGCGAAGAGCTTCAGTGAAGAGTTTATTAAGTGACTACAGCTCGAATGGACCCAACTTGGCTGGGCTACGGCTGCTTCCTATAGCCAGCAGCCGTAGTTGCCAGCCAATCAGAGTGCAGGGTTTTCCCGCACTTTTTAAACCAATCCTATTTGACATTTTACAAGAACAATTCAAACTAAACCAATGACATTCAAACCTATATACATAACACCCCTCCCCACTAGGTTCAGTCCATACCAAACCCCAACCTATCTAATGTATTCTTTTAAATAGGTGGGGCTCTTGTGCGTTGAGACCTTCGTGGTTCAGAAGTTTTTACATTCTCACCCAGTGAGAGAGGAAATGTGTCTGCTGACATTTCCCCACTGGGACTTCCTGTGAAAGAAGACCCTGTTTGATTGTTAGAATCTGGTCTCTCCTCCCAACCCATCTCCAGCCCAATGTCAGCACCCAAGTCAGGTCGTGATGTACAATCTTCCACTTCTAAGGATGGATTTTGGCATTGTGACAAGTTTTGGAGTGGTTCCTGTCGTAATGGCTTGTTACACATGGGGTTGATTCTTGCTTGCTGATTTTCCTCCTGTTCCTCCCCTTCCCCCTAGAATTGACATCAGGTGAGGGAACTAGGGAGGAACAAGTGCGATGTTCCTGAGAGAACCTGGATCTAAGTTGATCAATGTGCCTGCTCCAGAGGAGTCCATCCTCTGTTTGCACCCTGTAAGAACGAGGGCCTGTGATCTGAGTTATCTCAGCAGGAATCCACAAAGGTTCACCCATAAGGTTCTTAGCATAAACAGATCACCCACACTGAATGTGCGAACTTTGGAAGTGGAATCTAGTGGTGCGTTGGGTGCATAAGTGGGATGAAGGCGGTCAAGGGAAGACCTAAGTTTCCTACCCATCAACAACTCTGCTGGGGATAAGTTATTAGATGGGTTAGGAGTGATGTGCTGAACACTAAGAAGTTTTTCAACTTTCTCAGTGATGTCCCCAGGACCCAGTTGCTGAAGCTTCTCCTTGGTAAAACGTACCATGTGTTCAGCCTGGCCGTTAGCCGAAGGGCGCCCAGGGTGCCCGGCCGTTAGCCGAAGGGTGCAGTAAGGGCATGTCTGATACCCTGTTGTGCTAAATAGGATTCAAAGAGGTTGGATGTAGATTTAGGGCCATTGTCAGAAACAAGAACATCAGGTAACCTGTGGGTTACAAAAAGTTTTTTGAGCTGCTTGATGACAGCATCAGTTGTGGTGGATGCCATAGGGATGACTTCTAGCCATTTGGAATATGCATCTACTATAATAAAAGGTGTGCCCTCTGGTAGGACCAGCAAAATCAATGTGAATCCTGGACCATGGGCCCCTAGGACATTCCCATTCCTGTTTGGGGGCGAGAGGTGGAGCAGGCCTGACTACCTGACAGTTGGAACAAGATGCAACCCAGTTTTTAACCATTTTGTCAATACCTGGCCACCATACATAACTCCTGGCCAATCCCTTCATTCTTACAATACCAGGATGACCCTCATGTAACATTTCCAAAACCTCTCTTTGCAGTTTTGCAGGAATAACCACCCTGTTACCCCACAAAATGCATCCTCTTAATACAGATAATTCAGTTTGCCTGGACTTAAAAGGTTGGGCAAGGTGAGGTAGATCTTGAAGAGGCCAACCTTTCTTAATCCAGCCTATAACAGGAGCCAACACAGTGTCTTTGGCAGTCTCTCTGGCAATTTCAGCAGCATGAACTGGAAGCTTGGCAACAGTTTCTAGGAAAAAGGTGTGTGTTTCAGGTTCAAAGTCCTCCTTGTGGCAAGGAAGTGGGCAACGACTCAGTGCATCAGCATGTCCAATGTCCTTGCCAGGCTTGTGGATAAGTTTGTATGAATAAGCAGCAAGAAATTCAGTCCACCTCAGCATTCTTGGTGACAGGATAGTAGGTGTAGGCTTGTCTCCTGCCACAATGCCTAACAAAGGTTTGTGATCTGTAACAATGGTAAATGTTCTGCCATACAGATATTCATGAAATTTCTTAACAGCTGCAAAAATTGCCAATGCCTCCTTGTCCAATTGGCTGTAATTCCTCTCTGCTTTGGTCAAAGTGCGAGAGTAAAATGCAATAGGGACTTCTCTCCCACTGGGAATCCTGTGGCTCAAACCCCCCCCCCACTCCAAAGGGGATGCATCACAAGTCAGTACAACAGGCAAATTCTCAGAGAACTGTATCAGTACAGCATCAGACGTGATTAGTCTTTTAATACTGTTAAATGCTGATTGTTCCTTCCTGCCCCAGACCCAAACAGACTTTTTATCAAGTAATCTGTGCAATGGTTCAGCAATGGTTGCCTTCTGAGGTAGGAACATGTGATAAAGGTTAATGAGTCCAAGGAAAGCTTGCAACTCTGTTTTGCATTTAGGTCTAGGGGCTTCTTTGATTGCTTTAACCTTGGCATCTGTAGGGTGGATGCCATGCTTGTCAATCATGTAGCCCAGGAACTCAACGTTGTCAGTTTTAAGAGTGCATTTTTCTTCCTTGACTCTTAACACCGCTTTCCTGAATCTGGTAAGGACTTCTCTGAGTCTTTCTTGTAACTGAGTGTCATTTTCAGCAGAGATTAACACATCATCAAAGTAAGGCACTACCCCTGGCAGTCCTTGGAGCATTCTTTCCATAAGGCTTTGAAAGATGCCTGGTGCCACGCTTACTCCAAATTGTAACCTTTTACATTTGAAAGCACCTCTATGAGTCACAATGGTTTGGGCCTCTGCAGTGGCATCATCAACTGTTAGTTGTTGATATGCCTGGGCCAAATCCAATTTGGCAAAGACTGTACCCCTGTCAAGTGAATGTAACAGGTGATGCACCACTGGAACTGGATATGCTCTCTGCTGCAGCGCATGGTTCAGTGTCCCCTTATAGTCTCCAAAGATTCTTACTGACCCATCAGTCTTGACTGGTGTGACTATGGGTGTCTCCCATCTGGAGTGGTCCATGGGCTCTAAAACCCCTTGAGCTATTAATTTTCTAATTGTGCATCAATTTTTTCCTTTAAAGCAAATGGGACCCTTCTGGGCTTTAAACGAATTGGGGGCACCTTGGGGTCTAGGTTGAAAGTGATAGGGGTCCCCATATACTTGCCCAATCCTTCGCTGAAGACCTCTGGAAACTCAGACTTCAAGGCCTCCTCCCATTCAGAGTTGCTCACGTGATTGATGCCAGTCACCTCGATGCCTAGTGGATTGAACCACTCAAGTCCCAGCAAGCTTGGCGATCCTTGTCCACGATGGTCAGGGGCAAACGTTTGGTGTGGCCTTTAAACTTCACGTTGAATTCTCTTGTTCCAATTACTGGAATCTTGTTCCCTTGGTAGTCTTTAAGAGTCAGTGCTTGCTTCTGGAAATGTTTCTTCTGAATGTTGGGAAGTAGCCTGTGAATAGTGTCCCATGACACCATAGATAAATAGCAGCCTGAGTCCACTTCCATTTGGTAAGGCCTTCCTTCAGTGAATACCTTCACATATACTTTTCTGCTTCTCAAGAGTGAAGAATGACCAATGGTGACTGTTTGATGAGTTTCATTCTTCCCATTTGCTTCTGAGTTGCGCCCCATTTTCTCACTGAAGTTGTTGGGCTTGAATTCTTTCTCAGGAAATTTCTTCCTACTAGGTGGAGTTCTAGATGATTTGCAGACTCCTGCTAGGTGACCTCTTTTCTCAAAACGTAGGCAGATGGTGTCTAAAAACTTGCATTCAGTGCGGGGGTGCCTCTGCAATAAAATTCTTGCCTCTTTTTTCCAAGGTCTTTCCTTTTCTTCTCCATTCTGAGTCCATAAATTCCTTCCTCCACCTCATTACAGTCTGAATCAGAATCTATTTGCTCGCAATGGGTTGTTGTGGACTTTTCCACATCAGAATGGCTTGAGGCCTTGTTAATTTTCTTCATGGCTGCTGCTGAGGACTTGGTGGCTTCCACTGAAACAGCTTCCTCTATGGCCTCCTTAAATGTGATCTTAGGTTTCATTAGTAATTTGCTCTGTAAGACCTTATCTTTAAGGCCTAGAACAAACCGATCACGCATGGCCTCTTCTAAGTTGGTAAACTCACAAGCATCCCCAATGTCCCTTAAACTTGCCATGAAGTTGTTAACATTTTCGCTTTCCCCTTGATCCCGACGATAAAATTCATGTCTCTTAATGAGGCACGATACTTGTGGGGTGTAATGGGCTCTTAAAAGCTTTGCTAAATCAGACCATTCCATTACCTTCAAGTCTGCAGCTCCCGCCAATGCCTTCACCATCTTGAAGACTGCCGGACCACAGTGCATGAGAAATACCGCCCTCTTCCGCTTCTCGGGGATATCGGCAAGGTCGTTTCCTTCCAAATACATTTGGAAGCGATCCGCATACGATTCCCAGTCTTCTGCCGCCAGATCGAACGGGGCTGGGGGGGTGTTCAGCGCAGTCATCTCGCTCTTCTGCTTGTCTTCCGTGTCGTCTCTTCTTCAGGGGAATCCCATCCTCATTGCCAGTGTTAAGTTTGCATGAAGAGTCAGACGCGAAGAGCTTCAGTGAAGAGTTTATTAAGTGACTACAGCTCAAATGGACCCAACTTGGCTGGGCTATGGCTGCTTCTTATAGCCAGCAGCCATAGTTGCCAGCCAATCAGAGTGCAGGGTTTTCCCGCACTTTTTAAACCAATCCTATTTGACATTTTACAAGAACAATTCAAACTAAACCAGTGACATTCAAACCTACATACATAACAAGAAATATCATGTATAGATAATGAAAATTGCAAACTGCAGAGGATCTGGAATAAACTGGTAGAAAGTGCAAGCAAATGCTCTGCTTTAAATTAGGGAATGTTCCATGCACTGATGTGCATTATTAATGTCTTCTCATTAGTCAGATGATACCTAATCAAATTGATGGTCACTTTGTTCAATAGGAAATTAATCCATCAGCTATTCCAGTTTTTGCCATTAGGTACACTTCTTACTTTTTAGAATAACATCAACAAAGGATTTGTTTCTCCTTAGCTTCAGAGTGTGAAAAAGTAGCTCTTCCTTATGGTGAAGTTTTTTTTCCAGGTTTTGCAAAATCAGAACAGCTTCACTTAGCACACCTACAGCATTCAGTTGACAAATAATGGCAAGACAATTTCAGCTACTGTAGGATTAAACAAGATATGAACTATGTATATTTTGTCACATTGTTCTGCTCTCTAACTTTCCATATCCATTCTTCTCTGGGGTATTTCTTTGTTTTAGTGCACAAGGTTGATGGCAAGAACCAGACATCCTTCTCTCTTGAAGTAAGCAATTCTAAAATTGACTGAGATGCTAGAAAATATATTTTTTTAATCATATTATGGACCCATATTATTCTGCTTTTGCTAAAACAGTAGAGTCCTAATAAGACTTTAAAAACAATGTAATTTCTTATGGTATATAAATATGCTGACTCTGTAAACCTCTTAGAGAGGGCTGTAAAGCACTGTGAAGTATATAAACCTAAGCACTATTGCTATACGTTTTAAGACTAAAAACAGCTCCAACAGAAACTTGAAGAATAACCCAATATTTACACATATTGTTCTGTGGGATCTATTTGTGCATAAATTATATACAGCATTATTCTATTATTTAAATAGCAATAACAATTAGATTTACTTTTTAACTACATTTTAAGTAATTTAGGTGCTTCAATGTTCAATCCTAGGTAGCAGCAGATGTTCCTCTTCTACAGTGCAAAGAAAAAATATCTGCTGTGAACTCCACATGGCATCAGGAAGGGCATCTGGCCTGTAAATGCTCAGCTCTAATTGCCCCAATTCTACCCCAAATTAAGGGATTACAGAGTTGTAAAAAAAGGGGGGGAAGGGAGGTGTTTCCATAACTGATTAGGATTTGTTTTTAGAAGATTATTATGTACTGATAATTGTTAAAAGCCCTTACTCTCCCCAGATAAATGTGCCTGACTGGAATAAGTTGTGCTTAACTTTGATTTAAATCAGTGGGACAATTACTCTTGTGTACCTATTTCAAAAGCACTTAATAATGATACTCTACTTTAATCCCTCCCTCAGGCCCTTCAAGTGTTGCCGTCAAGATTTTTTCCCAGTGCCTGGAGTTTATGAGGGTCTGGATGGGGAAGAAGAGGTCTGACTCAATCATAACAAAATGAAAGCTAAGATAAAGCTAGGTTTTATCTATAGCATCTAGATATCTACATTGTTTAACTGTTACTGGGTAACACTCTCCTAGATAGAAGTGATCTGCAATTTTGAGTCTTTATATACTTATGGCTTTTATGGGAGGAGCAGGTATCAACTGAGGCTACTTGTGTGCTAGTTGCATTAATTTTCTGCATCTGGACAGGGGTGTCAAACTCGTGTTCTCATGTCATTGTCACATGACATATCATGTCTTTTTCCTCCTTTGTTAAACTGGGCATGGACATGATCAGCGCATGACACATCTAGCCCATGGGCCACGAATTTGACATCCCTGATCTAGAGGCTCTGGTCACAGTCATTCATGTCTTGATCACTTCCTAGCTGAACTCCTTCAATGCAATAGATATGTGACTGTTCAAAATCAGTCATTATAGAGGGCCAAGTTACTTGTGGAACTTTCTATCTCTAATGCTTTCTGCTTGTCCTATCATTTCTGATGAGTGCAGGAGTGGTAACATGCTTTGGGTCTCTTCTACATCTAGTAGGCTCCAGGAGGCATGTCTTCTTTGTTGCATGCCTGTCCTTTACAATAGGACGGTTGCAAATATCTTGGCCTTCCAGAAGACCTCATACAGAAGCCAAAATGTTACCATGTATGCATTATTTTGTGCTAAACGACTGCTTTGTGATAAGCTTCAGTTATTAAATTATGTGTTGGCTGCCTTATGGCTTTTATACTCTTACTTTATATTTATGTTAAAGTATGCTTATTACATGCACAAGTTTTGTTAACTGCCCAGAGTTATTTGGTTAAAACAGGAAGCCACATGCTTTGCTTAAATTCAAATACTTTTGAAATCATACAATTATAAATAAGCAGAGGTATCCACAAGGTGGATCAGGCAGCCAGTGATGAAACAGCATTGTGCCCATAAGTGCAAGCTCTATTCTCTGTACATGCATCCTGACAGCATACCACTGCCTGTGTAGTTTGGTGAAAGCATTGGATTTTGTACTCTTCTTTGCAGGGAAAATTTCTCAAACTAGATAATGCACTAGATAGTGCATTTGCCTGATTATTCCCCCTAAAATATAAAAACCTTCCTTCTAAAGACTCAGATAATCTATCTCATCTACCTCAGGATTTATCGGTGATTATTTTTTCCCAGTTTCACCTGGAAATATTTATTTATTAAACAAATTCATATACATAGATGTCTCTGGGAGACTTTCACATTCCTGTACTGTAGTTTTAGTCAGAATGAAGACTTTTTAACCAAATCCATCATCCTGTACTTGTATCTTTTGGATACAGGACAACAGAAGAGAAACAGGAGATGTGTTCCCCACCATTAGTGCACAGTCTGATGATTCTATACCAAGTTTTAAATAGGTTTAAAAAATAATCTCAAGTATAGCATATTGTATTATTCTAAGAGTGTGATAAAAAGAATATGAGTGACTTAACCAACCAATTTATTGACACCATATCTCTTCAGACTATGGTACTCATTGGCTTTCAATATCTTGCCTTCATATCTTACCTCAGAGTCCAGGAGCATATAATGGTTAATGGTGTCAAAAGCCAATGAGAGATCTAGCAGAATAAGATAGATGCATTCTCTCCTCTAATAACCTACAACAGTGATCAATGTGCTTCTATTCTATATCAAGGCCTTTAATCACATTCATAATGATTTGGATAATTTGTTTCTTCTAAAGCTACCTGAAACTCTGTCCAAACCACATTCATCAACATTTTTAACAACAAAAGGTTGGAAATAGATTAGCAGTTATTCAAATTTACAGAGATGTTCATAATCTTCAATGGGTTGTATTTAGAAATCCCTGCTTATTTTCAACTACTTTTTTTTAAACCTCTGTTTCCATGAGTTTTTCATTATTACTGTTTCTTCTGCTTTTTTGCACAATCTGAATTATATAATTTGATGGTTTTTGGTCTTGATTTCATTAGTTCAGATAGTTTGCTCTGGAGCAGCTAAAACCAAGCCTTCAGTTTCTTTGTTTAATGCTTTAACTGTAAGCCATTGCCAGGTTTTATCTTTATTGACTTTTCCCTTGATCTTTTCTAGAAATTGACTTTTCCTTGACAGCATTCTGTTTGTGCTTTTATTCTATTATTTCAATATTCATGTTCTGTTCACTGTAAATTCAATAAATTCCAATTCATAACTTGCATCAATACTTGTTCTTGGCTATCTTTTACACAATAAGCCAATGCATGCTTTTCTTCTTGACAGTTTATTTGTCTTGAAGCAAATTTCTGTTTCCTTTATTGCAGGGCAGATATAGAACAATCACTATAGAGATGTAGTGCATACTCATGAGTTTTGTTATTTTTCGATCCAAATTGACGAATACAGTTTGTGTCTAGTTGGTAATTCCAGCAATATATTGTATCACAGGTATGGCCCAGATATTGATGGCTTTGATGGTGTTTCCACTATTCAATTTTGTCCTTAGCAGTTTTCTCACACTTTGAATATGAGAACAGTAATGGAATTGAAATGCCAAGTGGCCAAATCAAGGAACAATCAGGATGAAGCCTAGAAGTGTCTTGGCACTTGGGTTGTTGGGTTGTTTCAAGCATGGAGAAGTTAGAAGTAGAAATTCAAATACTATAGTTTTTGTCTAAGAAACACAATTAAAAACAAACATCAATAACTTCACATTCACCTTCAATCACCAACTGCTACTTTTTCCCTTCTTTCACAACTGGCTTTAACTTGTGTAGTAACAACAAAGGAGTTTATTAGCTCAGTGTCCCCTGCACTGAAAATCACAGCCACCAATGTGTGCATACCCTATAATTTAGGATTAAATTGTTCCATCTTAACTACAATTGTCTTTTGGTCACACTAAGTGCAAACATGAATCTCTTAGCATGTTGTGTGACTTTTTTTTTCAAATGGTCTTCACTTCCCAACAATTTTAAGATTCAAGAAGTTAGTGTGTGTACACACATACATGTTTATATACTTACATAACTGTTGCTTTGCGGACATTTGTTTTTCAGTCATATTTCAATTTTATTATCATGCATGTGTAGGTTGAAGGTCCTCCACATTTGGTTGCTTTTTTATTTACAATTTTATATGTGTTTTCTTAAGATATTGATATATGGTATGATATATGATAGAAAAAAGGCACCAGAAAGAATTCTATTTATTATTTCTATTTTTCAAAATTCTCTCTGTGTTTTTTCCAGTTCAGTTTCTATGAGCTTGTTTAGAATAGGATAGCTTTCTATGAAAAAAATAATCTACTTACTGCAAAAATCAGGAATTGATTTTCATTTTAAACCTTGAACAAATAGATACCAGGTGTGCAGTGTTTAATCTGGCAGCTTTTCAGATCTTTTTTTATTTTGGGTCTGTAACCGAACACCAGCAAGTCTGCTTTGCTGAACAGAATTTGCAATGTTATGCAATGTTATTCAAGCTCTGACTTATGTGTGTTTCGCTGTAGCCCTTTAAATGTTACTATGTTGTAGCATTTCTATTTTCACATGGCACACCAGTGGAAAAAGTTGATTACATTGTTCCTATCCACTGAATTGTGCCTGAACCAACAATTGAGATAATTTTTCTATGGGATAAATACACTTATTAGCACATAGGTTGAAAATGGTTCATCCAACTGTGGAAGACTGACTGACTGACTGACTTAATTTATTTGTATCCTGCCTTTATTATTTTTACAAATAACTCAAGGCAGCAAACATATCTAGCACATTTTCTTCTATTTTCCCCACAATAAGAACCCTGTGAAGTGAGTTGGGCTAAGACAGAGAGACTGGCCCAAGATCAACCAGCTAGCTTTTATAATTAAGGTGACTAGAACTCACGATCTCCCAATTTCTAGTCTGATGCCTTAACCACTAGATAAAACTGCCTCTCAGCTGTCTGTCCAAAGTATCTCTATGGAAGATATTTTAAATGGCATCAGGCCATTTTTCAAGACTAGATCACCCAATACCTGTAAAGGTGTTGAAATTACAATGTTTGAACCAGGTTGTTTAGAATATTAATTTAAAGAGTCTTATTGGATTAGGTCAAGGGCTGTCTATTTTGGAGTAATGATATGATAGAAGGTGATACTCATCTATTGCATCATTCTTATCAGCTGCTATTTTAATTTTGAATCATGTGTTTCAACCAATCGTATATAGGTAAGAAGATCAATCACTACTGACAGCCCCATCATTCACTGATTTGTTCAATTCTTTGTCAGAGGTGGTGGTGAGACCCCTCCTTAAGAAGCCTGCTCTGGACCCAACCATTTTGAATAACTATTGTCCAGTCTCCAACCTTCGCTTTTTAGTGAAGCTGGTTGAGAGCATGATGGTTCAGCAGCTTCCGCTGTTCCTGGAGGAAACTGATTACCTTGATCTGTACCAATCGGGCTTCAGGCCCGGACACAGCACCAAGACAGCATTGGTCACATTGGTGGATGATCTCTGGAGGGCTCGGGACAGGGGCTTTTCCTCTGTCCTGGTCCTTTTAGATCTCTCAGCGGCTTTCGATACCATCGACCATGGTATCCTTCTGCGATGGCTCTGGGGGTTGGGAGTGGGGGGCACCATTTTACGGTGGTTCTCCTCCTACCTTTCGGACCGTTCGCAGTCAGTGTTGACAGGAGAGCAGAGATCCTCCCCGAGGCCCCTTATTTGCGGGGTACCTCAGGGGTCGGTTCTCTCACCTCTCCTGTTTAATATCTACATGAAACCGCTGGGCGAGATCATCCGTGGTTTCGGGGTGAGGTATCATCAATATGCAGATGACACCCAGTTGTATATATCTCCACCCCAGACCAGATCAGTGATGCTCTCTCAGTGATGTCCCGGTGCCTGGAGGCGGTGCAGGCCTGGATGGGGAGTAACAGGCTCAGGCTCAACCCGCCAAGACTGAGTGGCTGTTCTTACCGCATCTCGGTGTTCAGTGGATGTGCCATCTTTGGTCATGGGGGAGGTGTTACCCCCGTGGATAGGGCGAGGAATCTGGGCATCCTCCTGGATGCACAGCTCAGTTTGGAGGAGCAAGTGGGAGCTGTGGCCAGGGGCTTTTGCCCAGGTTCGGCTGGTTCGCCAGCCGCCCCTACCTGAACCGAGATGCCCTTCGAACGTCACCCATGCGCATCACTTCCAGAATCGACTACTGCAATGCTGTCTACATGGGGCTACCCTTGCGGATTACTCGGAGGTTGCAGCTGGTGCAGAATGCGGCCGCAGGCTGTGATGGGGTATCCTGATACTCCCATGTTACACCCTCCTGCGGACTTGCATTGGTTGCCGGTTGCCTTTCGGGTTTCCTTCAAGGTGTTAGTAACAACTTATAAAGCCCTAAATGGCTTGGGTCCAGGGTACTTATGGAACGCCTCCTGCCCGCATCACAGTCCAATCGCCCCATGCGCTCCCATAGGAGGGGCCTCCTGGGAATACCGTCGGTCAGGCATTGTCGGCTGGTGGCTCCCAGGGCTAGGGCCTTTTCTGTGGGAGCGCCCACCCTATGGAATCAGCTTCCTGTGGATCTTCGTTTGGCCCCTGATCTCCGCTCCCTTTCCGAGACCTGAAGACTTGGCTGTTTCAGCAGGCCGCCCTGGATTGACCATGGGGGCGGGTAGTTTTAATAGTTTGTTTATCATTGTAATTTTATTGTTTTAGCTGTTCTTTGTAATTTAGACTTGTTTTTATTCAATTATTTTTATTGTATATGTTCTTTTTGTATGTTCGCCGCCCTGAGTCCTTCGGGAGAAGGGCGGCATACAAGTCTAAATAAATAAATCTAGATTGGTGGTCATTACCACATTTAATGGTAGCAAATTGCACAAGTTACCTATCTGTTGTATAAAAATGTACTTTCTTTTGTCATTCCTGATATCTGACATATAGCATTACAGTAGATGAACTGAGTTCTAGCTGAGAAGTGAAAAAAGAAGACAGTTCTTGTAATATGTGTCCCACTTTGGTTATTAGAGAAAAAGAAACTGCCATTTTGAATCTTCTAGAGCAACATGGGCCCAGCCATTTCAGTATATTTGAAAGCACAGCTTTCTGGTCCAGAAAGTGCTGCATTCAAATCCATGTTTCTGTATGACATATA
Source organism: Naja naja (assembly GCA_009733165.1). NCBI lineage: Eukaryota > Metazoa > Chordata > Lepidosauria > Squamata > Elapidae > Naja > Naja naja. The sequence goes on along the minus strand of CM019149.1, from coordinate 264,332,550 downwards.
AAAACCATGTAGAGCATATTTTTATTCCAGATTTACCCTTTATATTTGATGACATCACGAAGGGCAATCTAGAAGTGCCAAAATTTTTGTCCTTTGTGTTACATTAAAAAAAAGTCATAATTCTATAACTTTTGGAGGAAAACTGGTAGCTAAAGAAAAAACTTTGAATAAGTCAAATGCACTATCATCTCATTGTGCATTGTTGCTCCTAAAGTTTCATTTGCCTTCAACTTTCTTCTTAGTTGTCATTTATTTTCAGGAGCACTTGAAAAGGAAGGAACTGAATTTTGTTTGTATGCTCATTAACATGCTGGTGTCTGAGCCTTTCTCCCACCTTTCTCCTTAATTCAACCCATCATTAAAGAATAGACACAGCTGTTTTTGTGTTGGTTTTACTTTTGCATCCTTTCTTGCAGTTCACTCAATCTGTTGCCACCTCACCTGCCATACCTGCCAAATTCTGATCCATACCTTCCTTTTTACATTCTTTTTGTAAAAATGGGACTTACATTTATTGAGCTTATTGACATTTCAGTTTGAAAATGAAGAGCACAATAAAAAGGAATTAGCAGCCCATTGGTTGGTCGAAAGTGAAATAGCAATACAAATATAACAAATGTATTTTCTGCTGGATATCAAAGTAAAGAAGCATTTCACTCAGGAGTATTTGACATTAGGTAACTTCCCCCATACACCTTTTTCCCCCTGTTCCAGGTGCTGTACAGACTAAGACCATAAAAGAGATAATTTAAGCACAAATTCACACCCTGAAAAGTCAAAATCATTGGTTTCCTCTTACAGAAGGCTCCCTGGGGAACATAATACAGGGAATCATGGGCAATTTACTACTAGTTGTGATATATAACTGTCTGATGTAAAAAAAATCAATAGTTTTCTCTTTAAAAGGCTTCCCTGGGGACTAAAGAGTAGAAGGTCAGAACAGGTTACTAGTTTGCATGCTAGTCTGTTTGTTCTTTGATAGCAAACAACACCACAAATAATGACTATTCACTTTCAGAAAGAAGAAAGCATGGAGCGGCCTCTTCTCCATCTTATCTGATACTGAAATAACATTATTTTTGTTCCAGAATGGGAATTTTGAGGAATGAAATTGTTATCTTTTCTCTTGAGCTTAAAGCCCCTCCACACATACACTTTCTCTCCCTCTCCCCCCCCTTTCTATCTCACACACAACCCCTTAGGCCATGTCTGCAACATGATTTAAAATAATCTTGTATCTTTCTTAAGGTTACTACCTTTTATGTTGGCCCTGCAGTCCAATGTCTTTAATAGCTGTCAGAAAGTGAAAAAGGGAGGGCAGATGATGCTTGCTGTCATAAACAAAAGTGATAGGCTAAACTTGAGCTGTTCAAGGTTGTTCTGCTGGATAAAACTTCTGGAACTTTCTAAAATATACTGTTTCAGCTTATATCCAGTGATTATTGAGACATATCCTGCCTCTCTTCTGTCTGCAGAACTTTTGAAGAAGTTTTGGGGAATGTAGAGAAGTGGAATTTGTTCCTTGAGCAGGGATTGTTTTAACAGTATGTATTAAAACAGACTTTGATATTTTGGTGAAACTATATTTTTCTGGGTTTGCATTTAATATTCACCAGGGGTGTCTTTAATGCATGGCACTGCGTTGATCTTTATACATGGGAAACCATGAGGTAATTTCAGCTTGCTTTTGATCCTATTCTAGTATACTTTCTCCTGTTTGAAAATTTGTGCTTAGTAAACTTTTCTGGAAACCATTTAAGAAATAATTTCAAAAACTATTGGATAAAAATGAAAGAATCTTTGGACAGGATCAAAATCAAAAGCTGTCCAGAGTCACTCTGGATAGTGACAGAGGTATCATGTTAATTAGTTTTAAAAATCTGATGAACCAAAGATTTTTAGGTTTGGAGCTCAGTAATCCGATGTTCCAATTAGCCTGCTATCAAATAGTCCTTTTCCTCCAGCTGACTGTGCTTCTATGATTGCCAATGAGACTGGACACCATTCTCTGCAATTACTATATATATGTGGGTTGGTTCAGTGGTGGGATTCAAATTGTTTTACCACTGGTATGATGGGCATGGTTTGGTGGGCGTGACTTGGTGGGCATGCTTTGCCTAACACTGGTGCACAGCTTTTCCCACATCAGTTGAGACCTGCAGCACCAATCAGCTGAGAGGAGAAAGAGGAGAAAAGTGAAGGGGTGGATGGGAGGGCCGATCCTGCACTTTTTTCCTCTCAGCTGATTGTCGGAGGATTGTTTTCCTCCTCTCAACTGATCGTTGGCTATTTTTACTACCAGTTCAGCTGAACCAGTCCAAACTGGTAGCATACCACCACTGGATAGGTTGGTTGGTTGGTTATGGGAATATTGTCTTTATGGAAGTCTTGCTCAAGGTCATTATTCCCGTTGGTATGCAGAAAGCTGAACCTCAGCAGCAACTTATTTTTTTCCAGTGGGGAAGAGAGAGAAGTTTGTGTATTCAAACTGGTGGTGTGTAAAACTAAATTCTTTGCTCCCACCATTGTTTTCTCCTCCCAGAATTAGAATAGAATAGAATAGAATTCTTTATTGGCCAAGTGTGATTGGACACACAAGGAATTTGTCTTGGTGCAAATACTCCCTGTATACATAAAAGAAAAGATACCTTCATCAACAGTCAAGAATCATAAGGTACAACACTTAATAATAGTCATAAGGTACAATAAGCAATCAAATCATACTAGGAAACAGTCAATATAAATCATAAGGATACAAGCGACAAAGTTACAGTCGTACAGTCACAGGTAGGAGGGGATGGGTGATAAGGAGTGATGAGAAGATTAACAGTAATAGTAGTGCAGACTTTGTAATAGTTGGACAGTGTTGTGGGAATTATTTGTTTAGCAGAGTGATGGCGTTTGGAGAAAAACTGTTCTTGTGTGTAGTTGTTCTGATGTGCAGTGCTCTATAGCGTTGTTTTGAGGGAAGGAGTTGAAACAGTTTATGTCCAGAATGTGAGGGGTCTGTAAATATTTTCACAGCCCTCTTTTTGACTTGTGCAGTATATAGGTCCTCGTTTGAAGGCAGGTGGGTAGTAATTGTTTTTCTGCAGTCCTAATTATCCTCTGAAGTCTGTGTCTGTCCTGTTGGGTTGCAGAACCAAACCAGACACTTATAGAGGTGCAAATGATAGACTCAATAATTCCTCTGTATAACTGTATCAGCAGCTCCTTGGGCAGTTGGAGCTTTCTGAGTTGGCGCAATTGCTGTGTTGAAAGTAGCCCACATTGCTTTCTATGAGTGCAGCAATGTTGAATCATTGCTAAGTTTCAAGAAATTGCAGGTGGTATGATGGCAGCTTTAATCTGACATACTTTTCTCCTGTCACAAGGATGGGAGGAAAGCAGTTCCGTGCTGCTTCATGATAAGCACATAAATACAATTGTTTGGATAGATCAATAAGTTTTATGTGGAAGGTGTTTAAAAGGATAGGAATCATGGTTGTAAACAGTCATGCTGACTGGCTAAGTGACTAATATGTCAATTTTCATTCTATAACATTTTTTTAGCTTGACTCCAATTTAATCTATGTCACATTTTTACATTATTATATCAATAAATATAATGTACTGTCCCTTAGTAGGGAGAGCCACCCCATGAAGATTTTTAAACTATCATGTTAATTTTTGGAATAGTACTTTTGCACAAGTATTGATAAATAAAGGGAGTCCATAGAATTTAATAAAAGAAACAATATTATTTATTTTATAACCTAGATTTCCACAAACATATTGCACTCAGCTTCATGGAGAAAGTGTAGACTGTCACATATTTGAAATATATATATATACAATTCGTATGCATATTCTATATTGAATTTGCGTGAATAAAAGTATAATAACCTCACTCTGAAATGAACATAAGCCAAATAACAAGTAATTACATAACTGAAACTACAAGGTCTTTGATATTTACTGGGTCAGTAAATAGAAAAGGGTTTTTAAAGTACAAATGTAAAAATTCTGTGGTCAATGAAGCAAAGCAGAGAAAATACATATTAAATGGAAAAGTCATACTGGCCAAAAAGAGAAGAGAACAGATGTTGCTAGGAAAAAATATCTTGAAGCCATCAAGGAACATTATCAAAAGCATCTTATTAAAAAGCAGGATAAAATACAAAATCCTGAGCTTCATGTAACATCTTATTGTTACATGGAAATTATTAAAATTTAGAATAGTTTTAGGTTACGCATGATGTCTTGGAATGATAAGATAGCTTTTTTCCAGTTTTCCTGAATAATCTCCAGAAGCAGTGAAAAATTTGAAAATGATTTCTTCATCATTCAGGTATGTACCTTAGTATGAAATAGCTACACTTTTCCATATTCAGTAACATAAAAAAAGATTTCTCCCTCACAAATATTTATTTATTTATTTATTTACTTATTTACTTATTATTTATTTATTTATTTATTTATTTATTTATTTATATTTGGAGTCAGGCTTTCCATTAAATACATTGATGCCATTCAAATAAATCATTGCAGTTGTGGTATTCTACAATTTCAGTCCAGTTCAGGTGAACCAGTAGTAAAAAAAATGCTACCTTTCAACCGAACTGGTAGTAAAAACCCAGCTACTGGTTTGGCTGAACCAGTATTTTTTTGTCCCTCCTGACAATCAGCTGTTTTGATGATCAACTGTGCTGGGATCCCCCTCGCTATCTTACTACTTCACCCAGGAGGCTTCCCTGAAGCCCAGGAGGCAAAAAGGTGCACACCGGGGGGGGGAGCTGTGCCCCCCCCATGTGCTCCGTCTTTTGCCTCCTGGGTCTCAGGGAAGCCTCCTGGGAACAAAAATGGGCTCCCAGGAGGCAAAAAGCCAGAGCGCATGGGGGCAGGTGCTGCAAAAAAAAAAGGCATGTCCACCCAGTCACATGACCATGCCCACGTAGCCATGCCCGCAGAACTGGTAGTAAAAATATTTGCATCCCACCCCTGCTCAGAATCCTTCTTAAAGCCAACATATTTCTTACACAAAGGGATACATCAAAAATGCATAAAACTGTAGACCCCAGGAGCAAACATTACAAAATAGTTATACTGAAAGTACTACTAGAAGTTTGCATGAAACTCAAAATTAAAAAAAAAGTGAACAAAACTTCACCTGACAGATTCATCCATTTCTGAAATATGAAATATGAGTTGGAGAATTTTAATATGTTGGAGTGACTTGTTAGGAAAAGCAAAGCATATTAAAAGCATTCAAGCAATGCTGCAGGAGTACCAATACAAACCAGAACTTTAGGTGCAGAAGCAAGTTGTACAGAGTCCAGTGAAACACATTCAGAGTGTACAAAGTATGTAATTTTAATTGTATGAATAGGCAGATAAGCTGAAGATTTTGTTGATCAATTAGAGAGGGCTACTTTTAATTAAAGAGAACATTTTGATTTTTAATAATTATTACAATTGGTCTGAATGTCATTTTTATATATTCTGTTTAGTATTTATAGTAAGATACAGCCATTTTAACAAGTCATGCTTGGTTGTTAGATGATTCAAATCGTAACACATTTTGAATTTTACCTATGTCATTTAGGACTTTTTTAGTATGTGTTACAATTCTAATACATGTTTTATCATGAAATAAAGCAACCATTGTATGGAGGTCTATGATGTACTTTTGTTGATAAATCACAGTTATTCCCACAATCTCTACCTCTATACTGTTCTCTACATGAAATTCCTCTTTTAGAAGTGTAGAGGTTTGAACAAGGCAAGTCTCCAACAGATGGCGATATTGAGATTCCTGTGTTCTTCAACCACTCTGAAATCCAACTTTTCAATTGACAATTATTTTTAGACTGTGCATGATAATGTTTTTATTAAGAAACATATATTAATCTGCAAAGCATGTAGGTGTGAGATGAGGAAAGACCTATGGTCTTTAGAGAAATGTAGTGTACCCATGGAAACAGTTATAGAAACAACCGTATTGGCATCACAATATGAATTACCTTCTGAATACTTTGTTATGCTTCAGTACATGAACGATTTTATATATGCTCAGAATATTTCTGCTGCAATATTATATCTATCCCATAGTATGTAAATAATTCTCATTTTAACATTATTTCATTTAAAAATAAAGTTTATCTAGAAGTATTCATTACACTCATTATCTATTTAGAAAACAGTGTTTAGTTGGTTTATATATTAATTTATTTTGGATGCTTTGGATATAAAATATATTTAGTTATTCTTATTTACCATTTCTGTTTTAACTGATTTAAACTACCCTTCCTTCCTTCCTTCCTTCCTTCCTTCCTTCCTTCCTTCCTTCCTTCCTTCCTTCCTCCCTCCTTCTCTCCTTCTCTTTATTTTTAATAGCAAGGAAACTAACAAAAATGTTGTGTCTTAATAATACAACATAACCTTAAAAGAAAAAATATGTTTGTTTACATGAAGTAATTCCAAAAACGCTAAAAAAAACCTTTATTGAAAGTTTTCACATATTTAAAAGATTAAATATATATGTATATAAAAGAAAAGCAGAAAAAAAGAACAAGTGCCAGAAGCAGTACAGATAAGAAAGAAATGAGGAAACCAGAAAGCGAAAGAGGCTTCCAATCTTCTTTACCACAGTTATAAACAATCTTTTACCATCTCCCCTTAAATTACTTTACATAGTTCTCTTCTTACAATATTCAACCTTCTTTAATCAGCGAAACCAGAGAATTCATTTTTTTTCCACATTAAAAAAGTCCAGAAACTATTTCCAATCAACCTCCTAATATTTTCTATTAGGAACATTTATAACAGAGATATTTAAACAGCTTCCTAGTCCAACAAGGGTCCTGCTCCTTATCAGAATTTGGACAGGGTTAAAAGATTTTTAAACTAAGCTGCAAAAGCAGCTGAATTCTGATACTATTTGCTGAATTCTGATACTATATGTAGTCTTCTGACTGAAGTTAAACTAAATGCCCACTGAAAGACAAAGAAGTGTAGAAAATGATACATTTTTTTTCAATTTCCCCGCATAGTTTATGTTTTGAATATTTTGAAGAATATACATTTCAGAGGAGTTTTTCATGTATAAATTCAAAATAATGTTGGACGAAAATGCAGACATCTTAAAAGATAAATAAACTTCCATGATACATTCAATTTCATCACATTTATTTTATTCCAAACAGTCAAACAAATTATATGCCATTTGTCTACATCCTCTCTAATTTCTCAAATTGGTAATAAATTGAAATAACCACTAAAAATCACCCTGTCAACATAAAAAAAAGAATAACAACACAAATTCCAGTTCCAGTTTGTAAGATTATTGAGATTCAGCGTTAAGATTGATTTATTCCAATTCACAAAGGAACAAAACAGGATCATAAATTCACATATTATCAAAATAATTTAGGCAAGAAATTGTATGGTTTATCAAGGAATATGTCATCCACATACAAGAAAATAATGTTTTGTCTCTGCTGTTACAATTCCTTTAATAGCTTCAGAATTTCTTATAGTTCAGATCTGCTTAACTAAATTTTAAAAGAGCAAATGAGAGAATCCATGATGTGTTATTACCATATACATTTTTAAAAGCGATAATTATTAGTGATTAAGAATTGAATACAAAAGGGTAACTGGTGTATAAAATTGGGGAAAGTGAAAGTAAACCAAATCCTGTTTCATAAATCTCCACGAAACCATATAAAAAGCTTGTCAGTATCCAGAGAACTAATGGTTGATGGATTATATCCATTTTGTACTAAAATAATTACATCAATTAACAACATATTATCACAATCTTAATGCCTCCATTTAAATGCAACTTAGGCTATTTGCAAATAATTGAAAGAACAAGTGCTAAACTATAGGCCAATTAACATCCATATTTATCATAGAAATAGGTAGGAATGTTATCCAGTTTGAAAAGCAACCCAAGATTAATTAAAATTACAGTACACATTTTATTTGTCTATAAATATCAAGATGTATTTGTAACAAAAAGAGGATAAAATTAATTAAAAAACCATCAGCATCAAAGCTTCTTTCAATGTTATAGATTTATTTGTAAAGAAAAGTCAACCAAAATCAGTAACTAAGGGACTAACTTTCATAGGTATCCTATGTTCCACAGTAAACAAAAGAACATATATGATATCTACCTTAAGAACAAAAAAGAAAACCACCAGGATAACCATCCCAAGACATAAAAATTGTGAGAAAACAGAAATGAGAAGAAAAGGGAAGGAGAACTCTAAAGTTCTGAATTTTCATTCTGAAGTAGTCATATAACAAAGCAATCCAGACATCATAACCATCTCCTCCTCTCCTCCTGCTCCTCCTGCTCCTCTTGCACTTCCTCTTATTATCAAAAAGAAAGAAAAGTTAAAAAAAAAGAAATAAAATGTACTCTATGCACACATACATCCATACAAATGCACACACGTCCCTATACATGCAGGATGAAGGCTTCTTCACTGAAGGCTATGAACTGTAATCTAGTGTGAATTGGTAAAGAGATGTTTCTGAACATCCCAGTCAACAACTGTAGCAGAAGGACCAATGAACAACACACAGAAACCTATAATCTTGAGCAGAAAACAAATAAGAAGAAAAGTGTGGGAGAGCAAAACCCAACCACAAAGGCTAAAGTTTGACTTGTATTTCAGTAACAAATACAAAAACCAGTGGTTTTGTGGTTTGACATATTTCTCTACAATATTGCTTTTAAAAACATATTCAGGAATATTTCTTAGTTGCTCAGGATCACTTGAACTGCTAGATGGGAGGCAAATAAATTTGATAAAAAAATAATTACAAAATTGGATGATAAAAAAAGGTAACAAAGAGATTTTCTCCAGCTCAAAGTACTTACAACAACACCTCTCCTTTGGTGCTATGTGTGATGACATGACCAGAGAATACCAACTGATCCTATAGCTATACTAGCTAGCCATTTTGCCTACTTTGTCAATGTATTAGTGCTGTGGCAAAGCATTTACAACTGGCTAATAAAAGAGAAAAAAATATAATCCTGTGTCCATGTGACTTGCCTCAGAGATACTGCTCTTGTCATTGGGGGTGTCTGAATTAAAATTTTCTACTTATTTATTCTTTAAATTTATCAATGAGTAAATTAAGGAATATATTTGCCAATAATCATATGGTACTAAAGCAATTCAGAAACCATTTAATCAATTGAAATTAATAGGTTTTATAAAGCCCCACTTTTGCATTGAAGTGTACTTGCCAAATCTCCAAAGTTGTTATTCTGAAAAAAAAAAACCTACCCCAAAAAAGTTATTTTGCATCTTTCTACAGCCTGAGAAAATAACGAGTGCTAAACAATATGTTTAAAAGAGCCAAAGAGATTATATCTCTTGCTTTTTGTTATGTATTTAGTTGGAATTCTATAGTCCCTGAGATGATATTTCTGAGGCCATAGGATAAAGTGCAAGGGTGAGTAAAACTTTTCAGTCTGGAATCAAATTTCTGGCTATGAGGAATGGAGGGAAGGGTGATTTTGTAGTACAAACAGAATCAGTTTTTTTCATCAAGTCAGCCTGAAAATGCCATCACACTGAATGGGAGGATCTAGACAACCACCAGATGTTAGAAGTGCAGAGCCACAATGAAGGGCTGAATATTATAAAGATGCCATCTGCATATCTAGTCATTAGCAGTGAGAGAAAATTCAGCTGTCAGTTTGATCAGAATCTATATGAGAAAGTATTGCTACTGTCCTTTGAGTCTGACAGAAAAATAATCTGCCTGATCCTTAATAAAATAACAGACAGTTCCTTTTGCTATGAATTTAATACTTCTTATCTTCTGGATAGTGGACACTGCAATAACTGGAGACAGAAGAAGAGAAGAGAAAGAACTTGAGTACATTACAAAATATAAAAACCTACAAGAGAAGTAGAATGACTATGGCAAAAGAAAGCAAAGATAGTAAGTACCAATAATAAGAGGTGCCTTGAGTACAATTCTGAAACATCTGGAGTGCCACTTGAATACTATTAACACTGAAATCACTATCAGTCAGTTTGAAAGAGCAGCTTTACTTGGGGTAGCTTATATCTTGTGACAATACCTTTAATGTTATTAAACAATATCTACCTATCCCAGGTCCTTGTAAAGGAATTGATAGATGGACAAATCCAGTCTAAACATCTGGTTGACTGTGTCACCAACTATGCTTTCATGTCAGCATCATATTAGGTTACGTTGTGCTAACATAAAATCACCATTTTTATTATTATTATAACATATATCTAGGCCAGAATATATATTATGCAGGAAAAGATGTTTTCCTTTCAAGTTGTAATAGTCTCATTTCCGAAAAAAATCTAACATAACCAGGTGCGTGCTTTATTTAAGCTCAGTTATTTGCTCGATCTGTTCTTTACAAATTATATCACAGAAGCTGTTTTAGTTCTGATTATTTTAATGTGTCATTCTATGTGGTAAACTCTCCTCAGTATTTGTAAATTATTATCCAAACAACCAGAGGAATAAAAATGAAACACAGGCATGGTAATTTGGCAGGCTGCAAAATCCTGCAGGCTTTTGATGCAGAAATCTAGCAGGGATATATAAAAAAAGAGTTCATATAGCTTTTCTTCTTTACAGCTTCCTTCTCGCTCACTGATGGAAAACAAAATATTCTTGTGGGTGTTTGAACAGCTTGGGTTACAGTGACCTAGGAACTACATCTCAGTGATTAAAATTATCCAGATTTCAGCAACTTGAAACTCTACATTCCTGACAGTCTAGTGTTTCTCAAACTTGGCAACTTTAAAGTTTATGGACTTTAGTTTTAGTTTACTTTATTGTCATTGCACCTCATACAGCAAAATTAAATGCCATCTTCAGTGTACATTACAACTATAAAAATAAAACACAAACAGACTTTGACTCCCAGAATTCCCTCTGCAAGTTATGATGGCTGGGGAATTTTATGAGTTGAAGTCCCTACATCTTAAAAATCACCATCTTTGAGAAACACTGCAAAGTTCCCCTATGTCTATGCATGTAATACCATCCTGTTATTCAAGATATTGGTTGCCGGTCACCTCTCAGGTCGCTTTCAAGGTGTTAGTAACAACCTATAAAGCCCTTAATGGCTTGGGTCCAGGGTACTTGTGGGAACGCCTCCTGCCAGCATCACTTTCCGATCACCCTGTTCGCTCTCATAGGAGGGGCCTCCTTGGGGTGCTGTTGTTCAGGCATTGTCGGCTGGCGGTTCCCAGGGCTAGGGCCTTCTCCGTGGGAGCGCCTGCCCTTTGGAATCAGCTCCCCGTGGATCTCTGTTTGGCCCCCGACCTCCACTCCTTCCGCCGAGACCTGAAGACTTGGTTGTTTCAACAGGCCGGCCTGGAATGACCCGAGGGGGGTTCAGGGTTTTAATTTTTTACTTTTAATTGTATTCGGCTTGTTTATTTGTTTAATTCTCTTTTTATTGTAAATTTGTTCAGTTTTAATATTATTATTGTTATTATTGTTATTATTATTATATGGGTGTTTTGTATAATTAATGAGAAAAAGTGCTCCTCCTTAAAAGTCTGCAAAACAGAAAGCATATTATCTTATTGTAATGTTATTATTATAGTGGTAATAAATAGCCATATTATTGCAAGTTGTGCACACACTTTAATGATTACAGCCCTACATTTCAGGTGGCAATTTGCTTGCTTTTCTTTCAGGGTTATTCTACATATTAGCATGGTCTTCCACAATAGAACTAGGAGGAGTTATCTCTCCCTGCCATGGAGTATTGATTAAAAATGAAGTATTTCCCAGTGACTTTTCCACATCTTTCCAAGGAAGATGTAAGGTGGATCCAGTCAAAGTGATGGGGAAGCATCTGCATATTCTTTTCCAGAGAGGAACCATATTCAGCAAAAACAAAAACCTGCACCAACTCTCATTACTAACCAAGCATAGCCTTCTTCAGATATTACTCTTGGAAAGAGTGCCTACTAATATGAGGGACAAGTCATATACACAGTAGCCCTGACTCTAACAAACCCATGTATTTGTCCTGAGTAGCCTTTTAATTCAAATAAACCTTTCATAAAAATAGAAAATCTGTTTTATCAAGTTTTGCTATGGCACAAAAGGCTCTATTCTCATTCAGAAGTCCTTTTAGTAAAATTATCTTAATTACTGGAGGTGTTTTAGAGAGTCAGGAACTGTCAGCCAAGAGATTGGGGTGGTTTATCAAGAAATCAAAAACCAAAACATCAAATAATAAACATTGCTCACAAATAGTGGATTATTATTGAAGTAGGCTTAATTTACTAGTACTTGTCAAGACTGGCCTGGCTGCAAAGTCATCCAGAAATTCTGGCTTACCTCAGATTGCCTTCAGTTCCAAGGCTTTTGCCTTTGGGGATACCTCAGCATCTATCTTCTAATATTTGATCCAAAACTGTTTTTTTTAAAAATTACATTTATATGCCGCCCTTCTCCGAAGACTCAGGGCGGCTTACAATTTTTGGGATACAACCCAATGTGCTCAGCAACAGCCTTCATTCCATTGTATATGCCTGCTTATTACTAAGCAGCATTTTTACAAAGTCAGCTTATTGCCCCCAACAATCTTGGGTCCTCAATTTAACTACCCCGAGAGGATGGAAGACTGAGTCAACCTTGAGCCTGGTGGGATTCGAGCCTGCACTAATTGCAGGCAGTTGGAACTTAAGTGTTAGGCATTTAACAGCCTGCACCACCAAGGCCCAACGTTATTATTCTTGCAACCTGGATTGATGCATCAGAGATCTTACCACAAAATCCATGCTAACAAATCTGAGGCAGTAACAACTTATTCTGCCTCAGGCCTTATATCTGTACTGATCCTGCTTAGTTCAAATGAAGCCATAACATTCTTGGAGATCTGGAAGTCATCTCTTTGGGGTTTGTTTGTTTGTCCCATGTTTCCTGCATCAAGCAGATGGCTGAATTTGATAACAGATATGATCTATAGTTCTATACTTATTGGCCTGTCTCTGTTGCCGTTATCTGCCTACTTCCTTGTGCTCCACCTCCCTGGCTGCTGCTATTGATACTTATTCAATTTTGAGTACTGCCGTTGCTTCTATGTGACAGTACATCTCTCCTATACTTTTAGCAGCTGCCTAGTGTGACAGGCTACCTCTAGCTAAGTGGGAAATTGAGCAGCTGCTTGCAGAATCTGAGCCAATCTTCTGCCTATATCTCTTGGCTAGTGTTTCTGTGAGAATTGTGAGGATTGCATTAAACAACTTACACTGAATTAATTGTACCTTACTACCAGCCTTTTCTTCAAAGTTAGGAGAAAACAAAGCTGTCATTATCATCATCATAAGCAAAAATCACTTGATAATCATCTAAGAGTCTAAAAGTACTTAAAAATTATCCATCCATTCATAGATATAATTTCTGAGAAACACATACATGTACACATCTTAAAATGGTTTCTTTTCACATAGCCATCATCAAAATTCTGAAAAGACCAGATATGCTGTTCGGTTTTTTTACTTATTTTTGGCACAATCTTATAGAGATGAGTCATGATATGATTCATTTGCTTACTATTATAAACAACATTTCTGTTAAGTTTGCATGAAGAGTCAGACGCGAAGAGCTTCAGTGAAGAGTTTATTTAGTGACTACAGCTCGAATGGACCTGAGTTGGCTGGGCTACGGCTGCTTCTTATAGCCAGCAGCCGTAGTTGCCAGCCAATGGGAGTGCAGGGTTTTTCCCGCACTATTTAAACCAATCCCATTTAACATTTTACAAGAACAGTTCAAATAAACCAATAACATTTAAACCTACATACATAACACCCCTCCCCACTAGGTTTAGTCCACACCAAACCCCAATCTATCTAATGTATTCTTTTACATAGGTGGGGCTCTTGCGTGTACGTTGAGACCTTCGTGGTTCAGAAGTTTTTACATTCTCACCTAGTGAGAGAGGAAATGTGTCTGCTGACATTTCCCCATTGGGACTCCCTGTGAAAGAAGACCCTGTTTGACTGTTAGAATCTGGTCTCTCCTCCCAACCCATCTCCATTCCCATATCAGTTCCCAAGTCAGGTAGTGATGTACAATCTTCCACTTCTAAGGGTGGATTTTGGCATTGTGACAGGTTTTGGGATGGTTTCTGTCGTAATGGCTCATTACACATGGGGATGATTCTTGCTTGCTGATTTTCCTTCTGTTCCTCCCCTTCCCCCCTAGCATTGACATCAGGTGAGGGAACTAGAGAGAGACAAGGGTGATGTTCCTGAGAGAACCTGGATCTAAGTTGATCAATGTGCCTGCTCCAGAGGAGACCATCCTCTGTTTGTACCCTGTAAGAACGAGGGCCTGTGATCTGAGTTATTTCAGCAGGAATCCACAAAGGTTCACCTATGAGGTTCTTAGCATAAACAGAATCACCCACACTGAATGTACAAACTTTGGAAGTGGAATCCAGTAGTGCGTTGGGTGCATAAGTGGGATGAGACCTAAGTTTCCTACTCATCAACAACTCTGCTGGGGATAAGTTATTAGATGGGCTAGGAGTGATGTGCTGAACACTAAGAAGTTTTTCAACCTTCTCAGTGATGTCCCCAGGACCCAGTTGCTGAAGCTTCTCTTTGGTAAAACATACCATGCGTTCAGCCCGGCCATTAGCCGAAGGGTGCCCAGGGGCAGCAAGGGCATGTCTGATACCCTGTTGTGCTAGATAGGATTCAAAGAGGTTAGATGTAAATTGAGGGCAATTGTCAGAGACAAGAACATCAGTTAACCCGTGGGTTACAAACAGTTTTCTGAGCTGCTTGATGACAGCCTCAGTTGTGGTGGATGTCATGGGAAACACCTCTAGCCATTTGGAATATGCATCTACTATAATAAGAAAGGTGTGCCCTCTAGTAGGACCTGCGAAATCAATGTGAATCCTAGACCAAGGGCCCCTAGGACATTCCCATTCCTGTGTGGGGGCGTGAGATGGTGCAGGCCTGACTACCTGGCAATTGGGACAAGATGCAACCCAGTTTTCAACCATTTTGTCAATACCTGGCCACCATACATAACTCCTGGCCAATCCTTTCATTCTGACAATCCCAGGATGACCCTCATGTAACATTTCCAAAACCTCTTTTTGCAGTTTTGCAGGAATAACCACCCTGTTACCCCACAAAATACATCCTCTTAATACAGATAATTCAGTTTGCCTGGACTTAAAAGCTTGGGCGTGGTGAGGTAGATCTTGAAGAGGCCAACCTTTCTTAATCCAGCCTATAACAGGAGCCAACACAGTGTCTTTGGCAGTCTCTCTGGCAATTTCAGCAGCATGAACTGGAAGCTTGGCAACAGTTTCTAGGAAAAAGGTGTGTGTTTCAGGTTCAAAGTCCTCCTTGTGGCAAGGAAGTGGGCAACGACTCAGTGCATCAGCATGTCCAATGTCCTTGCCAGGCCTGTGAATCAGTTTGTATGAATAAGCTGCAAGAAATTCAGTCCACCTCAGCATTCTTGGTGACAGGATAGTGGGTGTAGGTTTGTCTCCTGCCACAATGCCTAACAAAGGTTTATGATCTGTAACAATGGTAAATGTCCTGCCATACAGATATTCATGAAATTTCTTAACAGCTGCAACAACTGCCAATGCCTCTTTGTCCAGTTGGCTGTAGTTCTCTCTGCTTTGGTCAAAGTGCGAGAGTAAAATGCAATAGGGGCTTCTCTCCCACTGGGAAGCCTGTGGCTCAAACCCCCACTCCAAAAGGGGATGCATCACAAGTCAGTACAACAGGCAAATTCTCAGAGAACTGTATCAGTACAGCATCAGACGTGATTAGTCTCTTAATACTGTTAAATGCTGATTGTTCCTTCCTCCCCCAGACCCAAACAGACTTCTTATCAAGTAATCTGTGCAAAGGTTCAGCAATGGTTGCCTTTTGAGGTAGGAACATGTGATAAAAGTTAATAAGTCCAAGGAAGGCTTGCAACTCTGTTTTGCATTTAGGTTTAGGGGCTTCTTTGATTGCTTTAACCTTGGCATCAGTAGGGTGGATGCCATGCTTGTCAATCATGTAGCCCAGGAACTCAACCCTGTCTGTCTTGAGTGTGCAGTTTTCTTCCTTGACTTTTAACCCCGCTTTCCTGAATCTGGTAAGGACTTCTCTGAGTCTTTCTTGTAGCTGAGTGTCATTTTCAGCAGAGATTAACACATCATCAAAGTAAGGCACTACCCCCGGCAGTCCTTGGAGCATTCTTTCCATAAGGCTTTGAAAAATGCCTGGTGCCACGCTGACTCCAAATTGTAACCTTTTACATTTGAAGGCACCTCTATGAGTCACAATGGTTTGGGCCTCTGCAGTGGCATCATCAACTGTTAGTTGTTGATATGCCTGGGCCAAGTCCAGTTTGGCAAAGACTGTACCCCTGCCAAGTGAATGTAACAGGTGATGCACAACTGGAACTGGATATACGCTCTGCTGCAGCGCATGGTTCAGTGTCCCCTTATAGTCTCCACAAATTCTTACTGACCCATCAGCCTTGACTGGTGTGACTATGGGTGTTTCCCATCTGGAGTGGTCAGTGGGCTCTAAAACCCCTTGAGCAATTAACTTGTCTAATTGTGCATCAATTTTTTCCTTTAAAGCAAATGGAACCCTCCTGGGCTTTAAACGAATTGGGGGCACCTTGGGATCTAGGTTGAAAGTGATAGGGGTCCCCATATACTTGCCCAATCCTTCCTGAAGACCTCTGGAAACTCAGACTTCAAGGTCTCCTCTCATTCAGAGTTGCTCACGTGATTGATGCCAGTCACCTCAATGCCTAGTGGCTTAAACCACTCAAGTCCCAGCAAGCTGATGGTCAGGGGCAAATGTTTGGTGTGGCCATGTTGAAATCTCTTGCTCCAACTACTGGAAACTTGTTCCCTTGGTAGTCTTTAAGAGTCAGTGCTTGCTTCTGGAAATGTTTCTTCTGAATGTTGGGAAGTAGCCTGTGAATAGTGTCCCATGACACCATAGATAAATAGGAGCCTGAGTCCACTTCCATTTGGCAAGGCCTTCCTTCAATGAACACCTTCACATGTACTTTTCTGCTTCTCAAGGGTGAAGAATGACCAATGGTGATTGTTTGATGAGTTTCATTCTTTCCATTTGCTTCTGAGTTGTGCCCCATTTTTTCAATGAAATTGTTCGGCTTAAAATCCTTTTTTTTTTTTTTGTAACAAATTTTATTCAATTTTTAACAATTTTTTAAAACAGCTCTTTTCAGTAGACAGCATGTTCCTGGGTCGTCACTTTTACATGCAAATATGACAGTAGATCTATATTCATTTTAAACATTTAACTTCCTATTTTATCCCATTTTTACGTCTGTTCCATTTTAGCAAACAAAGGGTCAGAGAAATTAATCCTAATCTCAAATCTTAATCTCAATCTGTATAACCCCCCAGTTCATTTCGAGTTAATTGCAAGTATATATATATATTTTTAAAAACATCATTTATAAATCTTACAAATAACAATATGTTTGCCCATCATATTAAAGATAAAGTTCATCCATATCTATCCTTTAATTATCTTCACATTGTTAATACTCTTTTATCATTTACAGAATTCTTTTATCCGTCAGATTTGCCCTTTCATCACATATTCTCTCCATGATTCTAAATCCGTACAGGTTTTAACACTAAAAAGAATGAGAAGAAAAAAACCTAGACTTGCCCCCTTTTACTACTTTGAAAGTGACACCTCAGTGGTTAATATAGTAGCATAATCATAATCATTCCCTTTAAAGCGAAAGATAGAGAAGAAAGAAAAAAAGAAAAAAGAAAAGCTACCTTACAATATATTTCTAATCAATCGGGTTCTGCAACACATATCCCCCTAAGGTTTATTTATGGTTCCAAAATAATAATAAAATAACTAATCTTGGTTATTGACAAATCTCATTTTTAAACATTTTCTAAAATCATTTCAATTAATTCAATTTATCTAATCAACATTTACCTTTCTTTTGTAAATAAGAAATAAAAGTGTGACCTTTACCAGTAAAAATTGTCAGTAACCCCTATTGTTTTACACTTTTATAATTGCAATATATTCTTATTACCACTTCTTCATGCAGAACCCCCCTTCTTAATGCATTAGCCATTATCTCTATGCAAACAAGTTTCTTTCTTGATTATGTAATTCCCATGTTTCTCTATCTTCTGTTCTTGTTTCTTGTTCCTTCTCCTCCCTTTTATCCCGCTATCCCCCTTCTCTATCCAGTTTGAATCCCTCTCTCTCTCTTTACCTTTCTGCTCCCTATCCTTCTGGACCTTTCTAGCATGCCTAATTTCATGAATGTTCCCCTTTTTAATTACCTTCTTAAGTTTCATTTTTTGACCATCCTCCCTTTCCCTTTTATTTGTATTAATCTTTGTGTTAGTTGTCTTCTTAAAATGGCTTTGCTGGCTCCCTTCTCCTCCTTTTATCCTGTTCTCCCCTTCTCTGTCCAGTTTGAATCCCCTCTCTCTCTTTACCTTTCTGTTCCCTTTCCTTCTGAACCTTTCTAACATGCTTAATTTCATAAATGTTCCCCTTTTTAGATACTTTCTTAGGTTCCATTTTTTTAGTCACCCTTTCCCTTTTATTTGTATTAATCTTTGTATTAATTGTCTTTTTAAGATGGCTTTCTCTTGTGCTGGCTCCTCCCTTTCCAAGGTTCCTTCTTCTTGTTCTTTATTCACCATTTCAATGCCCATGTTTTCTGCAACGAGCCAAGTTAGTTCAGTCACTTCCTGTAGCAGTTCTTTCATACTTTTAAACTCCATTTTTGATTCTTTGGATGGCCACCAGAATTTTGTTTTCCTTATTTCTTCTTCTTTAAATTTTCTAAGATCCTAACCCAAGTCCAGAATCTATATCAATGTCACCAACTAATCCGGTAGTCCGTCTTTGTGTATTCAAGCTTTCACTTTCTATGAGTCTTGCTTTTTTGTTTCAGCGTCTCTTTAAAATGTAACAACTCCAATCCACAAAGGAACAAGATAGTTTCTTTCTTCTTTAGCTTCAATTTTTCTCCACAAAGTGGCACTTTCTGCACAGAGTCTTAACCCTTTCCTTTTATTTTGATATTCAAAGTTTTCCAAGCCCCAAACTTAAATTCTTACGCTGGCTTCTTCCTTTCCCGGTTCGAAGCCCCTTATAGCTGTCAAAAATATTTTACTTATTTTTTCCTTCACTTGAGACTGCGCCGCTTCTGTTTCTTTTATTTTAAAAACTCATCTTTATCTTAATCCTGGGGTGCCTTGATCTTACCATCCGATATTCCTGGTTCCTCTGCTGTCGACTTCTCTCTTTCCTCCTGCACCAATCTTAATCCCGTTGAGACCTTCTCTTGAGGTGGCCATTTTGACCACCACTTCTTGACGTCTTCGGAGGAAAAGACCAGACCAAAAGGGGAGATGCGGCTCCCCTCACTCTGGCTGGCAGATTTCCCTTTCTCCGCTGCCCCTACGAGGCAGCTTCAGCCCCGAACCTTGCAGGATTGGGGCTCTCCGACGCAAGAGCCAGGCTGCGGTCGCGGACGATCGCAAACCGCCGCCCGTTCTCGAGAAGGCTCAACCCGGAAGGCGGGCTTAAAATCCTTTTCAGGGAATTTCTTCCTACTAGGTGGAGTTCTGGATGATTTGCAGACCCTTGCTAGGTGACCTCTTTTCTCACAACGTAGGCAGATGGTGTCTAAAAACTTGCATTCAGTGCGGGGGTGGCCCTCCCCACAGCCTCTGCAATAAAATTCTTGCCTCTTTTTTCCAGGGTCTTTCCTTTTCTTCTCCATTCTGAGTCTAAAAATTCCTTCCTCCACCTCACTGCAATCTGAATCAGAGTCTATTTGCTCGCAATGGGTTGTTGGATTTTTCCACATCAGAATGGCTTGAGGCCTTGTTAATCTTTTCATGGCCGCTGCTGAGGACTTGGTGGCTTCCGCTGAAACAGCTTCCTCTATAGCCTCCTTAAACGTGATCTTAGGTTTCATTAACAGTTTGCTTTGTAAGACCTTATCTTTGAGGCCTAGAACAAACCGATCACGCATGGCCTCTTCTAAGTTGGTAAAGTCACAAGCACCCCCAATGTCCCTTAAACTTGCCACGAAGTCATTAACATTTTTGCTTTCCCCTTGATCCCGACGGTAAAACTTGTGTCTCTTAATGAGGCACGATACTTGTGGGGCGTAATGGGCTCTTAAAAGCTTTTCCAAATCAGGCCATTCCATTACCTTCAAGTCTGCAGCTCCCGCTAATGCCTTCACCATCTTGAAGACTGCCGGACCGCAGTGCATGAGAAATACCGCCCTCTTCCGCTTCTCGGGGATATCGGCGAGGTCATTTCCTTCCAAGTACATCTGGAAGCGATCCGCATACGATTCCCAGTCTTCCGCCGCAGGATCGAATGGGGCTGGGGGTGGGGTGTTCAGCGCAGCCATCTCGCTCTTCTGCTTGTCTTCCACGTCGTCTCTTCTTCAGGGAAATCCCATCCTCATCGCCAGTGTTAAGTTTGCATGAAGAGTCAAACGTGAAGAGCTTCAGTGAAGAGTTTATTTAGTGACTACAGCTCGAATGGACCCGACTTGGCTGGGCTACAGCTGCTTCTTATAGCCAGCAGCTGTAGTTGCAAGCCAATGGGAGTGCAGGGTTTTTCCCGCACTATTTAAACCAATCCCATTTAACATTTTACAAGAACAGTTCAAATAAACCAATAACATTTAAACCTACATACATAACAATTTCAATATCAGTCAATATGATATTGTTGTTCCTTCCTTCTTCCTAAATATTTTACTTCACTTGAACTTTAGGACATGGCAAGTCTCATGCTATTTATGTTAGGAATTATTAACAGTTTTTTGAACTAATACAGCAAGAATAAAAGTTTCTCTGAAGAATGTTCTTTTGCTAAAGATATTTTTATAATAGCCACATTATAAGTCAAAATGTGTTACATTTATAACAAACAAATAGATCTGATTTTTATTACTAATCCATTCTATTTTAAGAATAAAATTGTTGTTTGTATAGAATCTTAGTCATCTTTCTTTGTGAAGGTATTTAGGAGCCAGATGTTGTTACATGAAATCTTGTTATATATTATCCTTGTCAGACTTTCTTTAAAAGTTTAGCTGTCATATTCCAAAACAAAACAAGTAAAAGTTTAAAATACCTTAAAATACTGCACTGGTAAGGGATACATATTCACAATTAATCATAGTTGAAAAGTTTGTTAGTACTCACAAAATGTGCACATCATAAGAAAATGTTCCATTAATTATATTTTCAATTTTGTAGAAAGAAGTGGAACTTTAGCAAAATGTACTGGACACAGATTTTATGCTCTCCCTAATGTACATGGATGAATTCAGCATTAGACCAGTTGCTGTGCAACAACGGGCACAGTAAACTAGAAAACAAAAGTATAAACTAAATTTTGAAAACATCTTATGATAAATACTTATGTTCAGATATCCATAACAAAAGTGTCTACTGCACCTTCCCCTCCTAAAGTTACTGGAGTATTCCAGTAGATTTAGAGCAGGGGTGTCAAACTTGATTTCATTGAGGGCCACATCAGGGTTGTGTTTGACTTCGGAGGGGCTGGGGAATGACCAGGGGCATGGCCAGCTTGAATTACTTGGCACCTGTGGTGGCCCTGGCGGGGCTGGAAGGATCCATTGTCTTCCTTTTGTTCTTTTTCCTTCCCTCTTCATTTCCCTTTCTTCTTCCTTCTCTTCTTTCCTTATTTTTCCTTCCTTGCTCACTTCCCATTTTTCCTTCTTTTTCTTTGTCTTTCCTCTTTCCCTTTCTCCTTTCCTGTCCCTTCTTGGATGCTCAAATGCAAAAGGGAAAACATTTCTTCTTTTCTTTTGTTTTGCTTTTAGTTTGAGGGCATGCAACCCTCCCAAGCTCCATTTTCACTGGCAGAGGCACTATGGGCCAGTCCTTCACTTTTTCCAGTGTGGCCCCCAGACCCTTACGTTTGACACCCCTGGTTTAGTGTAAGGTTAATCTTTGTATGTTTGGTCAAATGTATTGGAAATTTATTTATTCCAATTTATTGGAAATTTGTGTGGTCAAAGGTAAAAGCAATCCATTGTAAGGAATTTTGACTTTATTTGGTCAGAAAATAAAGTGGTTGTGACTGGGGCATCATCTTGTCATGTTATCCAGTATTCCTTTAGGCGTGTGACCCTAATGATGACCGAGGTGTGCTATAGGTTGCTATCTTCTCTTATAGACTAAATGTCAGAGTTGCCTCTCTAGAATGACTTCCCAATGGAAATTAGATAGGTGTCTACTCTTAGGGCATTTGGACCACTATGTAATACCATGAATACAGTTTATGTTATAAGTTTTATTACTTTAAGTCAACCATTGATTATTTAATTGTTGATTATATTTCTTGTAAAGTGATGGGAGTCTTTAGCCACATGCAGTGGGTAGTCCTATTTGATTTTGAAAAGGTCAGACTTGAAATCTGGCTCATTAGCAATTCTCTGAAAGCTTTAAGACAAGCTGTCACTTCTCAGATTATACTGTATTATATGGGAGATAAAAACAACCTATCTCATATGAATGCAAGAGAAGCAGGAGTTGGTTACTTAACACCCCAGAAACAATTGGAGTGTGTGTCCGCTACCAAAAATGCAGTGAATAGGAAAAATGGATCACCAGTCATTCACTCCCATGTTCTACTCTCTTGAAAAAATGTAATAGCCTTTTATAAGTAAAAGTACATGCTTGACAGATTAAGTGCGTCAGCAAGGCAATGTTTGGTCGCCTGGCTGGCAGGTAGGCAGAACAAAACTGTTATGCAACCAGCTATTTTTTCAGGGTGTTAATTTAGAGCAGGGGTGCTAAACTCACATCATTACAGTGGTATCACATGATGTATCAGGACTTTTTTCCCCTTTGCTAAACCGGGCATGGGCGTGGCTAGTGCATGATGCATCTGGCCTGTGGGCAGTGAGTTTGACAGCCATTGTTTAGAGATTATTCCATGAGAGCATTGGAGACAAAAGAGAAGTTTTTGAGTACTCTAACCTATTATTATATACAAAAAATGTGAAATCATAATTCCCAGTTCTTTAGGTGGTGTTGGCCTTTTTACCCACTGAGTTCTCTCAAGAACTTAAAATATAGTAAAATAAAATATAATGTACTGATATAATTTATGTGCAGATTCAAGCAGTAATTGACATGGAAATTCTGTCAATGTACAGATTTTCTAAGATTTTTTGGTATGGCATCCATTTATTTTCAATTGATACTTAAGTGCAACAAAGTCACAACATATTCCCACAAAAAGTCATAGTCACATTAAATAGTATCATTATAAGTATAAGTAATTTTAAGTATTTTTAAGAAAATAAGAATAATATCACCTCGTTTTAGCTAATATTATTTATATTTGCCATTTTTAAGCTCTTTTGTCTTCTAGAATAGTGCATTATGTTTGTCTTCATCCATAAGATGTACATTAGAAACTAATGTTCTTGTTGTGGAAAAATAAGGAAGTATCATATCAGGTAGAAAAAGCTAGATTTTTGTGCAGCCATAGTTTAAAAACAAAAAGTCTAAAAATCAAATTTTGAAAAACAAGCAAGAAACATGTTAAAGAAGCTGTATCAATATGATTTCTTTCAACTTGCCTTGAAATGAGAAAATGGAGAGATCCAGCCTTTTTAGCAATCATAAATGTCAGAATGCAAAAATGGAAATCACATGTATCGGAAAACAGAAGGATGCCCTTTTCATTCTTGCTCTCTGAAAAAATGGGTAAAGGAGGAATTTTCAGTGGCCATCAAGAATGCCTTTGCAATTGGCATACAAGGTTCATATTTACATAAAAATCAAAGCAGCAGAATAAAAGAAATACCTCATTAAAAGGCATCCAAATTTATAATATGCCTATTTCTGCAATGCAATAACTTATTTTAACACAGGCATTGTTTAAAATGTGCCAGGAACATGACATTGTCTGTGGGAATATGTTACCACAGAAATGTAATCTATGCATTCCGTGTGATTTTGAACATAATTGTGCATGGGTTATGATTGCTATTCAAGTTTCCATGCTTATTGAGCAGGGATATTAGGTATATTCCTGGCAACATAGTGGTTTATCCATTACATTAAAATGCAGTTCATATTTCAAAATGCACTCTCTCTCTCTCTCTCTCCTTTTTCCTCCCCCCACCTTTTGCCTAAGATCACTGCAAAAATAAGAAACAAATGGCATAGCTATCAGCTCTCATTACCAATTGCCCAGTAAATGTAAAAACACTAAAAATAGCCACAGGAAGCAATGATTTCTTCAACAAATTACAGGGTTGTTTATTTAGTGTGCTAAGTAATAGATTTTTGATCTAAGATAAACAGTTTTAAAAGTTACATTTATTTTGTTGTGAAAGGAAAAGGAAATTGCTATTCCCTACAGGCAGTTTTACCTTGTAAAGCAATCTTTCTTCAAACCCAAAATGAAAGAGAGCCAAAAGCTGAATTAGATGACAAGGCCCTTGAGATAGTGCTAGCTACTATGTTTGGTTGAGAACCACAGATGTTTCATATCATGCGTATCGGCACAAAGAACCCCGTGCAAATTTATATGTGCTGTAATCCAGAACCTTTCATGTGGAAATGCTCCCCCTATTCTGTTGTCAAAAGAAAACTAGGACTGTGTCTGTGTTTCCTTTCTCATATCATTTCCCCTACTTTATTGCTTTAAATATGGGGAGGACAACTGTTTTTCGATGGCCATGGGAGGGAGAACAGGGTTTCCCAGGAGGGACTTTCAACCAGCATAGTTCATGATGAGGAATGCTGTGTATGTAGTTCCATAATCTAAATGCCATGCTGACAATTGATAAGAAAGTCTTTTATCTGTTGAAGAATGGGAAAAACCAGTTTATGTACCTAGAAATAGAAGTGCACATTCTAATTCTGACAGATTCCCCTTCTCTTACATCCTGGATCTTAAAAAACAAAGCAAAACAAATACCTGACATTCATTTTTTCCCCTGTTTATTAGAAACAATGCACATTTGGCAATTTTTTCTATAAAAAGTAAAACAAAGCCAACACAATTGAATTTGTTCCACTATGGAAAAGACAGTGTTGTAGAAATCTTATATTTAACTACTAAAAAGAAAAGTCTGTCAGAGAAAAGTGAAGGCACCCCAGTTTGGAACCCCAAACATTATTGGATGCACTAAATACAGAAATGTACTCACTTCTCACTTCTGCTTTCCTTGGCCAATAGTGTTTTTTAACATGAAATATTTACCATTTTATATTTGTTTTAAAATATATAATTTGGTAGGGTTTTTCCCCCAGGTGTTAAAGATTTGCAAAACAGGAGTTCCAATGGGAAAAGGAGGTTTAACCATCCAATGGGAGACAACATCTTAGCTTGTTGTAATCCCAGTTACCCTGGGAAAGGGGAAATTCTTCTAGATTTAAAGAAGAAACACAAAATCAGTCCATATATTCTTCAGGTTGTTGTTTCTCTTGAGTATGTTGCAGAAGTGCAGAAATGGAGGTTTCCCCAATGATCTGAGGAATTGAGCAACAGGGATGCAATGACTTCCATCAAGTTCACAGCAATGATGCAGCCTAAATTTACATATACTAGAATCTTCCAGATTTCTAATGCATTTTTCAGAATGTAATTTATTTCTCAGTAAAGGAGACATGATTTTCAGATACAGATAAGTTGATTATTTTCTGGTTATTTTCATTATTTTAGGGATTATAATATTATAATATTTAGAAATATCTAAGAACTTTACTGATTTCTGTTTGCTTTACAAAAAGCTGAGGAATAAAGAAGTTAAAATAATTAAATGGAAAGAAATAACTTTTCCTTTGAAAGTATGAATGGAAAGAACATTTTTGATGGGAAAGCTGCCTTGTTTACATATCAGTGGCAGCAAAAAAACATTGAAGGCCAGAACACAAGATGGCTACTTCCATGGGAATATTTGCTTCATGAACTTGTGAAATCCTTGAATCTTTTAACCCTTTATTGAAACCAGAAATTACTAGTGAAGATGAACAAATTCCTCCAGAGACAACTGAGATGGATTCACTGGATTTACAAATGTAATTAGATGATCATTCAAGAACTGAAAAGTCATTTTGAATTAATTACCTTTTCAAATTGAAATATAATATTTATTGTACTTCATGGAAACTACAGGAGGACTTGAAATATGTTAAAATATTGAGAAATGAAAATATACTAGAAGAAAACCGGACTCAGAGCTCTATTTATGGAACTAAAGATGATTAAGAATAAGAGAGAAGAAATATAATATTTGTGTATCTGTTTATGGTTAAATAATAATTCTTATTTCAGTTGATGTTGAATCTAAATTGGACAGTGTTTTTTAAAACAAAGTCTAGTGGGCTAATGAATTTATTTTTGATATCTAAAAAGAAATAAATATTTTTAATAATGTTCAATTGTGTTTTTTTGATGGATGAAGGGAACATAGACTAAATATAAAGTGAACTATGTATTTATATTATTAGTAATTTTGCTAATATTTACTAGAGCTTTGCTGATTAATAAGGAAAGCTGACAATTTAGAGATGAGTTTATACAAAATGGAGTGAGGTATGGAATGAAGTTATATCTGGTTGAATTTAAGAGACAATGATAAGTTGTTAATGAAGTTGATTTTTTTGTGAAAAACTAAGATAAATGTAATTTTGATTTTGGATTTGATGATGAGAATTATATAGGATCATAGAAATAATATAAACTATTTTTAATTTTAAAATAAGAGTTGGATTTATTTTTTATCTGTACCTATACCAAAGAAATCAGAAGCCATTCTTTTTTCTTTACTTTTTTCTTTTTTTTACACTTCATTTTGCTTTTTGCTTGATTTTTTTCTTGTTTTTGAAATTTAATAAAATCACTTTCTGCAAATTTGCAAAAAAAAAACCCAAATCAAATTCAGATCCACATACAACTCTTAGTGACTTTACCCATGCCACTACAAACAACTGGTTATGTGTATGGACATTTGTTTTGGATTATAACATCTGATTTCATATTTTTTTCCTGATAAGCAGAATTATATTATTTGAAAACCATCTGGATATATCTTTTCACATGCAATTAAACATATTCTGCTTTTTAGTAAGTTCAGTTTTTTTCTGTATAGGGAATTCAATTCAAGACATAGAATATTTTATCCTTCCCCATACATAGAACTACGAGGAAGAATTTGGTGATGTGGGACAAATAAAATAAAGAAAAATTAACTTAGATGGAAAACTATCAAAATCAATTTCCAATCTAAACTAACAGACAGATACAACATGAAGCAAAGTCAAACATGCCAGATTGTATTGTAGGTGTACAGTATTTACTATTGCAGATTATCAGATAGATAGATAGATAGATAGATAGATAGATAGATAGATAGATTGATTGATTAGGGATAGAGATAGAGATAGAGAGATAGAGATATATAGATATATATATAGATGGATGGATGGATGGATAGATAGATAGATAGATAGATAGATAGATAGATAGATAGATAGATAGATGCAGGTCTTGGCGTGTTCTGGTCTTTTCCCATGTAAGATTGAGAGTATCTTGGTGATGTTTCAATGAAATCCCACTCGCCATCTTCAGGCTGGTGCTTTCGGCTTCGTGCTTGTGCGAGCAAAGTGTGATCGGAGCTGCCGTCTCTCTATAAATACTGGTGGGGAGGTATGGTGTGCTGGCTCTGTTGTAAGCAGATTGGTTGGCTGTGTTGTTCCTTTTTGATTGGTTGATGGAGTTGATGTTTGCAGATTGGTTGGCTTTTTCGTAAGACCCTGTGTGGCTGAGGTACTGGCTGTGTGTCTATCAGCCTTTTGTGTTGTAACGACCTGGGTAATAGGCTGTGTGTTGCTATAAGATCATTAATTGCCTTTGTATCAGCCATTATGCAGGCTTTTGTAAAAGCTGAGTTAGCAGCAAAGATCAAAGCCGCACTGTCTGTTTGTTTTTCCAACCATGTAGCCATAAAATGTAACAACTTGCTTGCTTCTCGCACACAGAATGTAACATCCTTGCTCCACACATTTTGTAGCAACCTTGTTTGATGCTCTGCATTTCACCAGTAGCTAGATAGCTTTGCACCCACCACTGATAAGGTGGCTAACATGATAAGTACATATCAGCAAAAGTTACATGCCTGTTACAGCTGCTTTTCTTTTCTTCATTATATGTAACCAATAAGAATGAGCTTCTTTGTACTGTAACTGCTTGCTTAGAGAAAACCTAATAAAAGGGGCTGAGTCCACCTTTCGGGGCTCTCTCACCCCTTGACAAAACTGGAGAGGTTTTGTGTGGAATTGGCTCACTGTGGGAAGCCCACCGGGCGAAGGGGAAAGCAATCCCTCAGCTGTGTGATGACCTTCTGAGTTCTATTGTTGTGACATCCTGGGTCTTGTGCTGTAATCTCCTGGGTTGTTGGCTGTGTTGTAACATCCTGAGGTTTTGTGGTGTAACCTCCTGAGTTCCGTGATGTGATATCCTGAGTGGATGGCTGTGATGTAACGTTCCGGGCTTTGGTTTGGCTCCGAGTTTGAGGTCTGGCTATGTGTTCATGGTGTGTGTCAGGGTCTTATGAGTGGGATCTCATAGAAACATTGCCAAGATACTCTCAATCTTACATGGGAAAAGACCCGAACATGCCAAGAGCTGCATACCTGTACCTGTGAACATCTATGAAAACAAATATCCTACCTCTATGGGGAGGAAACCTTCTGGCTGACCAGGACCTACGAGAAACTTGAAGTCCAAAGAGCCACAATCTTATGTGACCTCACATTCCTATGCAATTGCCGAGACAAAAACATGATCCCCATTTGCTTCCAACTCTAATTCCACTCTAAAACTCCAGCCACTGAAAGGATCCTGAAAAGAACGGAACTAGCCCTAATCAGAAATGAACTCCACAAGAAAAGATTCCTACTAGACCAAACCAACAGGGACCTACTCACTCTCAGTAACAAAATCCACCCAGCACTCTGGGACAAATCCAAACAACTAGCCCACTGGAGAGCTGAAACAGAAACCTCCCACAAGACAGACACACACACCAACAAACTCCACAGACTAGAGAAATGCCAGAAGCCCAACCCCACCCCCACAACAACACATGAAATGAACAGTACACAACATATCAGATAGAATCCACACCATAGCAGAAACCAATGTCCTTTCCAAGGGATTCAACTTTGCAGTCTCCCCCAAACACATCCCCACCAAAAACATCATATGCAGAGTTGAAGCTAGTCTAACCAAAATTAACCCAGTTGTAGCTAAAAAAATCAGACTTGAAGTCACCAACATTCTCTGCTCCAGTAGTCCACCCAGAAGCAACTTACACAAAGAAGAACAAAAAGCACTCACCAACCTGAGGAAAGAAAACAACATAATCATTCTCCCAGCAGACAAAGGCAATGCCATGGTCATGATGAACACATCTGACTACCAATCCAAACTATCCAACCTACTCCAAGACCCTGCTTACAAACCTCTAAATACAGACCCCACCACCTACCTGAAAAAAACCACCAAATCCAAAATAAAAGCCTTTCCCATCAGTGAAGAGATCCAGCAAAGAATCATCACCAGAGAAAAATCATCCAGATGCCCTAAGCTCTATGGCCTCCCCAAGATACACAAAGAAGGAACACCACTCAGACCCATAGTCAGCTCCACAGGCTCACTTCTACAGAATCTCGCCAAATTTCTCGCCAAACAACTCCAGCCCTACACAGAATCCATCACCTCACACGTACAAAACTCTTTCCACTTCATAGAAACAATAAAGAAACAAAACCTACAACCCAGTGACCTACTTGTGAGCTTCGATGTCATATCCCTCTTCACCCAAGTACCTATTAAAAGAGCCTTGAGAGCTATCCAAAACAAATACAACCCCCCTAAGCACATCCTAGATCTGACCAACCACTGCCTAACCAACACATACTTCATCCACAATGGACAAAGATACAAACAGATAGAAGGAGCACCTATGGGATCACCCCTCTCACCTGTCATCGCTAACTTATATATGGAACACTTTGAAACCAACGCTCTAGACAAATCTGAACACAAACCCAAACTCTGGCTTAGATATGTAGATGATACTTTCGTAATTTGGCCACATGGGAAAGAAAAACTGGACAACTTCCTCACACATCTCAACAGCCTACACCCCAAAATACAATTCACCATGGAAACAGAAGCCAACAACCAGCTTCCCTTCCTAGATATCCTAATTTACAAAAAACCCAATGGCTCTCTAGGACACACCATCTACTGGAAGAAAACACACACCAACCGCTACTTAAACGCACAATCCCATCACCACCCTGCACAGATCAACTCCGTAGCCAAGACCCTCATCTCCAGAACCAAATGCCTAGCTGACAAAGACCACCTGAGAACAGAATTATACACCCTCACTAACGTATTAATTTCCAACGAATTCCAAAGAAACACAATTACCAACCTAATCCTAAGGAAGACACCCACCCAAAACTGAGACAGAACAGGATAACAGTATCACCTTCCTCCCCTACATCAAAGGCACCACAGATAAAATCAGAAAAATTCTCCAGAAACACAATAGCAGGACAGCCTTCAGCACTGACCAAAAAATAACCAACATCTTAAGAAACCCCAAGGACAAGATCCAGCTTGAAAACCAAGGAGTTTATGAAATACCATGCAAAAATTGCTCAGGCGCATACATTGGACAAACCAACAGGAGAATAAATGCATGCATTGCAGAACACAGGAACGCAGTCAGAAAAGAATAAAATACTTCCTGAAATTGATTTTGAGGGAACCAAATTAATCTCCAATACTGAACACTTCAACAAGAGAATAATTAGGGAAGCCATCAAATAGAGAAACATCCCCATAACATGAATAAACGAGATGATACCTCACACCTACCAGACATTTGGAAACCAGCCCTAATCAACAAATGAATCCCAGCCACAAAAACCAACACCAGACCCAAAACAACACATGATGCCACCACCAATCTCCTTCACCAGACTCAAACCCAAACCTATCCCATAAACAAAGGACAACCACCATCCAGAAACCAGACCACGGCTGCATCACCAGCTGCTACACCCTCCGACCCCCAAACTAAGCAAACTGAAACATGCCATGAACACATAGCCAGACCTCAAACTTGGAGCCAAACCAAAGCCCAGAATGTTACATCACAGCCATCCGCTCAGGATATCACATCATGGAACTCAAGAGATTACACCACAAAACCTCAGGATGTTACAACACAGCCAACAACCCAGGAGATTACAGCACAAGACCCAGGATGTCACAACAATAGAACTCAGAAGGTCATCACACAGCCTATTACCCAGGTCGTTACAACACAAAAGGTTGATAGACACACAGCCAGTACCTCAGCCACACAGGGTCTTACGAAAAGCCAACCAATTTGCAAACATCAACTCCATCACCCAATCAACACAGCCAACCAACCCGCTTACAACAGAGCCAGCACACCACACCTCCCCACCAGTATTTATAGAGAGACGGCAGCTCCGATCACACTGCTCACACAAGCACAAAGCTGAAAGCACCAGCCTGAAGATGGCGAGTGGGACCTCATTGAAACATCACCAAGATACTCTCAATCTTACATGGGAAAAGACCCAAACACGCCAAGACCTGCATACCTGTACCCGTGAAAATCTACGAAAACAGATAGATAGATAGATAGATAGATAGATAGATAGATAGATGATAGATAGATAGATAGATAGATAGATAGATAGATAGATAGATAGATAGATATGGATATGGATATGGATATAGATATAGATATAGATATAGATATAGATATAGATATAGATATAGATATAGATATATAGATATAGATACCTGCTATGACCACTGATAAAGGCATTGGAAATAATTCCAGAAGCATCTCTTTGCATTTTTTCCTGTTTTTCCTATAATCCTAAGAACATATTGAAAACTGCTGTTCTTTTAATAGAGGTTCTATTAAAAATGCATCATATTAATTAGTAAAAAAAATGAAGAAATATATATATTATTGTGGAAAAATACCTACACAGAAGAGATGAAAACATTAATTTTTTTCAAGATGATCTTAATTATGCTAATTGATCTGTTGACTGGTCAACTTGCTGACTATTTTTAAAATAACATTTTAATAAGTTCAAGTAATTTACAATATGTTCAAGTCATAAGGCACTTTACAGTTTTAATATAATCTCTGGAAACTGCATCAATCTATCTCCTTAATAAGCTATAAAATATATTATATGAAGTAGGTTGTAAACTTTCCTAATTACATTAATTCAGTGGAATCATAGTTTTAAATCAACTTGCATAGCAAGGGCTGAAAAATATTTTGTATGTTTCTCTTCAAATGATGGAAAAAATCACATGTGTTTAACAATAAAATCCACTCTATACTTTATATCAACAGTAAACCCAGTGAATCTAAGACTTATAAATAAACACATAGGATTGTTGTTCAAATGTTCTGTTATTTATATATTTAGACCTATTAGCAAATAAATAGCAAAATTTAGTAGGTGAAATTCCCAACCTCTCTAGTAGAAAAAATAAATCACTTGGTGACTTTTCTTCCCCATATTGATAGACTCAGGAAAAGGAAGGGGGAAGTAGATAACTGCTCCAATTCTTGGGCAGTTGTTCTGCTTCAGTTCTGATGGGACCCACCAGAGATCTAAGCTTAAACTTTTCCATGGCTTATATGTAATCTCCAAAACTAATTTTTACCAAACAGAAATATAATTGCAGAATTTAAGATAAGAAGAAAAGGAAGGGCAGGGTACCTTGTCCACCAAATGAGATATGTACTTGTGGCCTCACCCATTGGAAATAAACTACAAAGCCCCAAATGAAAAATGAATATTATTGTATAAAATGGAAAATCCAGCCAATTATGATAATGCTATCATGTCATCAATTCCAGTCTGACCCTCCTCACTAAGATCTCCCTTGGACACCCCCCCCCCACAAGTTTGCTCTAAATGTTCTGAGTCTTTAAATGCAGGAGACAAGCCAATGGACCCATTGCTGAAGTCTTCATAAATCCTCAGTCAGTTCTATTTACAGATCTTGGAAGATTTCTTCCCTTTATATAATGCTGCTATTTGTATTTACCTTTTTATTGTCTTGTGATAATTCCAGGAACTTGGATATGGGAAGAGATAATGTTTACTGTCTGCCATTGCTCTTTGGTTGACCTAATTTTTTTTAAAAAAACTTTCTTTGAAGATTACATGAAAGAAGGTACTTTATAAAAATGTGAGCTGTAACTGAGAGATATAATGTCTCACCTCACAAAGCTTTTTCCTTCCTTTTGAAACTTTATGAGAAGAGTAGAGAGAAAAATGTAAAGATAGGCATATTTATATCAAAAAGATTGATTTTGCTCTTGTATATCGTATGATAAATAGTAAGAGCAGTTTTTTTAAATCAATAATTGAAGTTTGTAACAAGAGTTGTGCTGATAACCAGCTGAGCACCTGCTCTCTATCCTGCAGCAAAGAAGGGGGCAGAGATGTTAAATGATTATCCTTTTCAAATATTCCATGCAGACAAAGCTTCATTTTTAAAACATTTAATGAAAAATCTTTTTTTGCTATTTTGAAAAATAAATCTCAGTTTGAAAGTGGATCCATGTAATATAGAACTGAGCAGCTGGATACTGTAAAAATCAAGAGCATTGCCCAGTTGGTCTGCCAGCCTACATTGTAAATGGAGTCTGTGCTAAAAGCTCTTCCCCTTCCAATTAAAGAATAAAGGCTGAGGTGCTTGCCACCTTTTTCAGCTTATCTGATGTGGTTTTTCATTTGTTTCCTTTTTTGATGTGGTTTGTCTTTAGACTTCTCTCTGCCATGATAGTAAAGCCCAGTAAAATGAGGCAAGCAAGTTTTTAATATCATTACAAACTTCTATTTTCATCTGAATTTTACAGTCAATAAAAAAATTATCTTCCATTTTCACAGGGTCCTGCTCTCAGGATATATTTTCTTAAAACAATATTTTCAGATGTAAAAGGAATATATTTTACTTGGTTAACTTTACACCTTGTTCAGTAATTACATTCATTAATTTCCCTGTCAGCCTGCTTGCCCAGCTAACTGTTCTGATAAAAGAGTTGAAATTTGTTCAAATGGAGAAATAAATGGCAGCTAGGATAGGGATAATGTAGAGAGAATTTGGAAATGTGAGCTTGTGGGATTGTTTAAGCACCTATTTAACATTTCCTCCCATACCACATACACTTGCAGGAGCTTAGTAGAAACATTTTTCTTACTCATTTTGCTACAGTCCCCCTCTAAAATTTTATATTGGATTCCTTTATGCCAAATTCCATCATTCTTCACATTATGGTTATATTTTAGATAACAAATCAAGTAATTTGAAAAAAACTAAGTCTGGAGACAATGTTATATAAAATGTAATTTTATTCTAATAATTTAAGAGTTAACCTAGTGCATTAAGTTGTTGGACTGATGCTGGGGAGATCCATAGATCCAGCCACAGAAGCTCACTGGATAATTTTGGGCCTGTTGATTTTTCTTTCTCTGCCTAACAGAGAAACAGGAAAAAATGGAGGAAGTGGTTTGCTCTATTTTCCTTTGCACACACACAGAGTAGGAACCCACAAACTTTACACATAAAAAAGGAGCACAGTAAAGAATGAAAAAATTGCCTTTCATGGAAAAAATACTTTGAAAACAAGTTTGGCATTATATATAAATGCATTTATGATCTTTAGCTATAAACTCTAAACATCCATTAGGGATGTGTAAAGCTTCAAAAGGGTGCTTTGCTTTGATCAAAACCCTGAGTAAGAGCCCCTTCAAGGTAGCTGTATAACAGTTCAATAATCAGGGAGGATTCAGTACAGCCAAGCATTGTCAAAGCATTCACTTTGAAGGCCTTCAATGGTACTTCCCCTGGTACTTCTGGAAAAACCCAGAAGCCTCACCTGGGGGAATCAAGATGGAGCAAGACAACACTTCAAATTGAATCAATCTTTCCATGCATTCAGCTCCACAAAGCAAAGTGTCATTCTTTATCCAGACTTAACATCCATATTTAATATTTCTGTCCAACAAGTTGTTTATATAGATCCAAGAATGACTTTATTAGTGTACACTGTACAGTAACTAAAAATGGAGGCCACTAATAAATAAAACTATCAATAACTAAATTTAGACTATTTCTGTTAATTTTGTTAGCTTTCTAGCCACACTTTTTCAGTACTTTCCCCCCAAAGAAAGATGAAACTTGAAGTTCTAATATTTTTCTGTAACAACTGCATTAATTTCTAATGTTGCACTGTTCTATAAGTCTTGCAGAAAATGAATATTAAAGTCAGCAGTATTAAATATTAAGATTTTTTTAAATTACATTTATTATTGTGTATTTTATCAAAACTTTCAGCCAATGAGTTACTAAATGGATAATGCCAGTAGAGTAAGTAAATGTATTCATTTGTTTATCAATTTATGAAGTGTTTAACAAAGTGTTCATATGTTATTAATATTTTCAATGCAGTGCGTGTTTCTGTTGTTGAAAAGGTAAACTTAACCTCCTCACCCATTTCCATAGGTCACTTCATCCATTCCAAACTAAATGTGTATGAAAAGGTTTCCAACTTCTGAGATCTGTTCGTTTCTTTTCCACTTCATTCTGTCCTTTTCTATTCCATCCTATTCTATTATACAGATTTGATTTTCCCAGGTTGGATCTAGTCCAGCACTGTCAACGCCCAGTTTTGCGAAGGGGGAAAAGTCCTGATACATCACGTGATGCCACCATGATGACATGAGTTTGACAACCCTGATCTAGTGGCTTCATTCTGGCAGTTTAAAATGATCTAGACAGAGGAGGAGGAGGAGGAGGAGGAGGAGGAGGAGGAGGAGGAGGAGGAGGAGGAGGAGGAGGAGGAGAAAGAAAGAAAGAAAGAAAGAAAGAAAGAAAGAAAGAAAGAAAAAGAAAGAAAGAAAGAAAATCAAAAATTAAGCCTGAAATTAGAACATATTGGCTCTTGATAATCCATTCCCTCTAAACACATGCAAATACACACATACAGCTCTTATAAAATACAGACAACTTTTTAGCATTTTATTAGTTTACATGAGTTTGTACTTTGTGCCGTGTTTTATTGCTGTTTATTGCCAAACTATCACATGCATGCATCTTCTCATATATTTTCTTGTTGCTTTTAATGTTCCAACTTTCATGAAAATGAGGTCGTACTCTGAAAAAAAGAATTTATGTTTTTTCTATGTCTGTTAATGGAAAAACAGAGTCATCTTTTTCCCAGTTTATGCTCAGAACTTGAATGTGATAGAATTGTTTATATGCCTAGACTATAACCAGAACCAAAGATTCAACAGCAAAGGAATAAAGTAGTCCTTTCACAGCCTTTCATAATTTATTTGCATTATTTTGTCTCATATCTTCTTGTATTTTGAAAGTTTTGCTTTCTTTGAATATTTTATTGTATTTTGTTACTGATGTTCATTGTTTTAGCTGCCCAAAGCAACAGAAAATACAACTTCATACAACTTCATACAAGTGAGACATTCCCCTGCAGAGTTACACAAGGGTGAATTTTGCCTTTTGATCTTTACTCCTATAGCTATTTAACAGATATTAAAGTCTCTCTGAATTTAATATAACTTACTTTTAACTAGACACATAGGATTATACTGTAAATATGACTACTTAAAGGGAGTTACAAAATCATTTTGAATTTACACTCTCAAAATTGCAAATGTCTTATGATTTTCACAGCACACTGACAAGCATATGATGTTACTCACCAAGTATTGTCCTATGGAAGTTTAATGTAGCTGTCACTCAATCTTTGTCAAGCAAAACAAACTGTATGACTTCACTATAAGCATGATGATATTTTATTGCAACAATTTCTTATTAAAGCTTCTGAGCAGTGGCTTTGGTGTTACCCTGACCATGTAACAGAAAGTCCAAATAGTGAGATGTGCCTCCAGTAATTTTAGTAGGAAAGCCACACAAGATAGGTGTCAACTTCATAGGCTTTAACAGGATGTAAACTCCTCGAATATCTCAGATTCTGACACCATATCTATTCAGTCTGATTTTATAAACATCAATCCAATAGTATGTGTGACAGGCATTCATAAATATATATATTATTATGAATGGGTCCTAAACTGCATGTTGAACGTTTCTGCATAATTCTGCAGGAAGAAGCATTTCACTTTGTCAAGTCTTAATTATTCTGAAAATTAACTTAAAATTAGTGATTATTGTAATGTGAAAGAGAAAAATATGTTTCTGTCTTCTTGAAACATTATGAAGTATCTTTCAATCCTCTATCATCAATATATATAAATGTAATATTCTATTCAGAAAAATGTGTTACTAATAAAATTGAAACATAGCTTCTCTTTAAAAATCCTGGAGGTAAAGACGATTATTTCACTTAAATTATACCCATAAGCTTCTATTCCATTATTTTTTTTTTGCTCTGAAGTTTGGTGTTTGTTTGAGTAGCAGGTAAATAGAAAAAAGTGCAGTGATATGTGACAATGATCAACAGCAACTGGAACAAGTATATATGTAATTGATCAAGTATTGTCATACCTTGGACCTGTCAAACAATGCACAATAAATACAGCTCCATTGGTTAGAATTCAAAGAGTTATTCTTAGGTATGTTCAGTGGGAACTTTGATCTCCCTCTGAACAATAGACTTTAGGAAGGAAAAAAAATAAAATATATTTGAAAAATAATTACTTTAAAATTAGTATGCGCAGAAATATCAGAAGCTGGCATTTCAGCAACTTACTTGAAAATATCATGAGACTGGCAGAGAGCTCTTTGTGTAAAACCAGGCATAGTTTTGTGTAAAACCAGGCATAGTAAAAATGAACTATTTTTGAATAAGATTCAGCCTGTTGGGGATTCTCCTTACATGTTTGAGGGACAGAGAGTAGGAGTATAATCCCTCTACCCATGCTACTATAATTCCAAACCATGTAGGACTGTACCAGTGGTGAGATTCAATTTTTTTTAACTACCGGTTCTGTGGGCGTGGCTTTTATTTATTTATTTATTTAATTTTATTCATATTTATATGCCGCCCTTCTCCGGAGACTCAGGGCGGCTTACAATGTTTGGAGCACCAGCAATAGCCTTCATTCCATTGTATATGCCTGCTTATTACTAAGTGGCATTTTTATAAAGTCAGCTTATTGCCCCCAGCAATCTTGGGTCCTCAATTTACCTACCCTGGGAGGATGGAAGGCTGAGTCAACCTTGAGCCTACTGGGATTCGAGACTGCAGTAATTTCAGGCAGCTGGAACTAAGTGCTAGGCATTTAATAGCCTGCACCATCAAGCTAGGCTTGGAGGACATGGCAGGGGAAGGATACTGTAAAATCTCCAGTCAGAGGTGGCATTTGCTGGTTCTTTGAACTACTGAAAATTTTTGCTACCGGTTCTCCAGAACTGGTCAGAACCTGCTGAATACCACTTCTGCATTGCACGCAAGTAGCATGCAAGAAGGAAGTCAGAGATGTAATCTTCAGGTTGTAGATACTTCAAAAACTGGCTGTTACAGATATGATCTTTCCCATTTTTACTGAATAGGAATAGAGTCTTGGTGTTTTTGCCACATGGCTAAGCAAAAATAGTGTCTTGACATATTTGCATACTACATAATGATCTGTTATTATGATGGTTACTATTATGACCAGCATTCATGACTGAAGATGGACCCAATTACAAATGCGTTTATGTTTTCAATGCCCTGATTGATTGACTGATTGTATTTCAGATAATGATACATAACTCCATGAGATGTATGTTCTAATTTTATTAAAGTAGAAACTGCCCTGGGGTTGTGTCAATGAAGAGAACTATAAGAAGGTCTCCATATAGGAGATGGAAGTGGGATTATGTTCAATGCCTCATAAAATTTAAAAATATATTAAAAACAAAAGTGAAATTCAACAGAATACCTTTACTGATAGAACAGTTTCTGACAGCAGAACCAGAAAGGCAGCAATTCTCCTTTTTCATGGAAATTCTGTGCACCCTCAAAACCTGCTCTAGAAGATCCAACAGCATTTTAAAATTTGAGGATATATGGCAGACAGAAGAGGACATTGTGGTGTAACATGTGTAATAATTTGCTTGCTCAGCCTAAGACTTTGCCAAGAAAAAGCAGAACAAAAACAGAAACAGCACAATCTGTAATCACAGAAGATATCCTGAGAGTAGTGGTGTGGTTTGTTTAAGTATATTTTATATGTGAAATATAAAACTAACAATGATTACAATCGTAATAGAATGTTTTATATACACAATACCTTGAAAATGTGTGTGTATATGAATATTATTAAGTTTTAAACACTTAAAAAGTGAGCTCTTCTCCATTTCATCAGAAGCTCAGTGCAGTCTTAAAGATTGCTTTGAATTGCAACCCTGGTCTTTTCTTAAAGATCTCAGTGAAACATCCTATTTCTCAGAACAAAGACCTATTCTGTCATGGTACATAAATAGCATTTTTATTTTTAGTTATTTTTGTTGGCTAGTATGCTATTAAGATTTGAAAATCACTTCTTCTGGTAATTAGCAAATTCAAATTTTTTTCGGGATTAAAAAAAGGGAAAGAAACCCACCCTCTGTGTTATTAGGTTACAAAGTGAATTGTTCTGCAGCTGCAGAATCAAATGCTTTAGCTGAGTTAATGCTTTTCATTTCTTCTGCATGTGTCAGCATTAATGGAGGCAAGCTTCTATAAAGCTTTGCATGTGAAGATGGTGCTGAGCAGACTAGATTCAGTTCTGTTGAATGCTTTCTGCAATTTTTTTTAAAGGGAATACCACACAAAAGGAGACTTCAAATCAGGCTGAACTTCAAGTAAAAGTTAATGCTATTCTCTTTTGGGTTCAACCACCCACTTTGCTTAAGGTCACTAGTTGAGGCTAATGCTGTGCAGAGGGGCTGCAGCAAACTTGGCATCTCCTTGATTAGGCTCCCTGCTGATCTAATACACATACCAGCTCACTTGCCAAGTCAAATAACACATTTAGTGAATTGGAAATAAGATTTAAGTGAGCCAGCACAATGCGGCTTGCCCTCTCATCTTTTTACTGAATCCTTCTCTTTGTATGCTAGACTGTGAAAACTGCTCTTGTTAGAGGACTTAATCTTCATTTTTTTCCTGTAGATTATTTGGAAACAGGTCAATTGAATGTTGGAACTGCTAACTCCTCCTACTAAAGAAAAGGAGCTGCTTGTGGCATACTTAATACATCATTTAAATGCAAGGCTTCTATTATTAAAGGGAAAAATACAGTAGTATAAGCGTCTCTTAAAATAGGTGAAAGAATGTGAAGCATAATTGAAAAGGCAAAGTATATCTTTCTTTGCCATATATCTTTTTAAGAGGCTCTGGTATTAACTATTCATGATGAGTAATTGATAAAGTTGATTACGTAAGAGTATATCCATCTTGTCTGATTGTAATGCTGCATCTAATTCTTAATACAGACAGCCACATACAATAGGATGACATTTCTATAGGACATTTCATTACTGCTTCTCATAATAGCAATCCAAAGCATTTCACATAATGCTTGACTTTGCACTATTCTAGTTTTTAATGACATGAGATTAAGATGATCATAAAGCATGACAGCTTGCATTTGGTATATTTGTCTCCTGCTATTTTGGGAAAAAAACAGCCATTGAAGTTATTGTAATTTGAGATTTATCACAGATTTATCTTAGATTATCATGTCATCAAAGATATAATCTCATCCCATCTTGTTGTGATATGTGGTACAGGGTTATGATATGTATTGACTTTTTTATGGTCTACCTATCTTTTTGGCTTATATAAATTTATGTGAGCTTTTTCCCTGTAGTGAATACTGAAATACGAGCTTCCTTTTTAAGGCCTTTAATACATTTTATATCAATATGAATGACAGCAATATATACTTGAGAGCCGAAATAGTAGCCAGAACTGCATTCAGTGCTCAAACAGGAAATATATGTCTCAAATCTATGTAATTGTGCTTTGGGCAATTAAAAAAGCTGGGAAAATAAATGAACAGAATTGAATATCCATATCCCTATCCAAACCAAATTTATCTATAAAAATTTGCTACTTTCAGTGGAGGGAAATTTGGGTCCTTGATTCATATGACAATATCACTGCTGCTTGCTAGTATTAGCAAAAATAGATTTATCAAAACCATACTCATTATTTGCTCCCTGCCAAAGTAGCCAACAGCATTCCTTGAAGGCTCTGAGGTAAAATGTGATCACTAAAATTCCCTTTCCAGGTAGTTGTCTAAAATAAGATTCTAGGCGACTGTGACATTATGGGCATAAGTAACTATGAAGAGTGCTAACCATAGGTCTATTTCACCACAATGACAAAAACTGCAATTGATCTTCTTGCAGAAGAAGGTGGAGAAGGAGAAAAAGAGAGAAGCAGCTAAATATTCTACCTCAGACTAAGATACTGTATGTACTGATAAGTATTAATAGAATAGAGCAGTGTTCCTCAACTTTGGCAACTTTAACATGTGTGGACTTCAATTCCCAGAATCACATCTTAAAGTGACTAAGGTTAAAAAACTGGAATAGAGCTTCAGGAATACACATGCTATTTCTTTTGTGGAAGTAGCTGAATTTGAACCACACATAGGCAAAAACACTTGTAAAATCCCTGCTTGGATGAAACTGGTTGGATGGCCCTCAACCAAATGCCATTATGGAGCTGAACTGCTGCTTTATACATTATGGAACTGAACTGCTGCTTTTTAAGGTCTGTGAACTCAGATTTCTCAGTATTTTATTTTCCAGTCTGCTGAATGTCTGTGGGTGGGGAATGCAACCAGTCTAAAGTTGCTTGAGAAAAATTGTTTATATCGGTTTTTATTTTTAGCTCTCCATCTCCATCTGGAAAAATCATTACTCTTTTCTGTGTGGAAAACCTGAAGGAATATTTCAGAAAAATTTCAGCTATTGTAGAAAAATTCTGCTCAACTGTGCAATGGCAAGCCTATAGCAAACTATATGCAATATAATGATGGTAGTTTTCATAAATGTGTAGTTGTGCATTTCAGCAGCAAGAGGTCACTCTAACATTAGACCCTCGATTTCAAGTCAGGCAGAGGTCCCTTCAGTTATCTCTATGCTCTTTGTACTCATTTGAGGTAACACTATGGCTGCTTAATGACTAGGAAAAAATCAAACCATCAAAGGAATCGTAAGAAGGAAATTATAGGGCATGAAAGGGAAAATGGCAAAAGTATAGAATCTGGGTGTTAATCTGAATCCCTGGAAACTTTGAAATGAAAAAGCTAAAATTTACAGTAGCCAGCCAACACTAGCAAAGACAGCAATCAAATACATGTAAGGCAACAGTTGCATTAAATATAGTGGTGCTTAGTTCTTAGAAAATATGCATTGACTTACTCTTTTAGTATTTAAGACAGCTGTAGATGTTCAAATATGGAAGAGGAAAAATCAATATGAAAAAATTCTATCAACATGGATGAGGTCAAGACTAAGGCTAAATTTAACCACATATTCAGATTACTTAAATAGCAATACTTAGGAAATATTAAAAGTAAATAATCAAAGAACTATGGTGGCACAGTGGTTAGAATGCAGTCCTGCAGGCTAACTCCAGTAGTTCGATTCTGAATGGCTCAAGGTTGATTCAGCTTTCCATGCTTCTGAGGTGGGTAAAATAAGGACCCAATTGTTGTGGGCAATTCGCTGACTCTGTAAACCGCTTAGAGACGGCTGTAAAGCACTGAGAAGTGTTATATAAGTCTAAGTTTTATTGCTATTAAATAGCTATATATTATTTATTTTCTTTTTTAGAAAAGAAAATTATTAGAAATCACAATTCATATAAAAAATGGAGGGTCTCTGAAGTTATCTAAAACTTTCAAAGGCTTCACTTTGCTCTCGGCTTTAAGTTGCATATCCTTCCAATAAATAAATCTATAAGATTAGGGACTGTTCATTTTGTGGCAATAGAAGTAAATAGAACTAAGATCAGCACATATACAGTACAATAAAATAGGTTTCAAATGTGAATGGTAACAAATTGTTATTTCCACTTAAGAATTTTCTACCATGTCCCCTGCTCCCCTAAAAATTGTAATAAGGTATCTAGAATTAGGTATTGAAAAATATACAACAATAATAGTTGTACATTTTCATCCACTTTGTTAGGATGAAGTATTACACAAAGTTAACTCTCTCAGAAAGATTGGTGCAGAAAAATTTTGAGTTATTATAATGATCAAGGCCTCTCATGCAAATGACAATCAATTAAGCTTAGAAGCATAGGATAGTAGAATACTCAGCACGGTCAGAAAAAGTAGTAAACCTTAAAGCTAGAGGTTAATCCACAAACTGGCCATACTGATGTTGAAGCGGTCTGTTTAATAATTGTCCAGTACATGCTGGAAATGTAAATGTATTTGTAGATATTTCTATTGTCCAAAATAAACCATTAAAGCTTCTGAATTGCTGTTTTAGGTATAATCTGTGGCCAAGTCAATATGATTCTAAATTGTGTTTGTACTGTTTTTCATATGCAGATGTGTAATTGTTAAAACAGTACAATTAATATCAAGCCATATGATAAAATACTAGCAAAGATTAAAGAAACTGTTTAGAGATAATGAATGTTCTGCATCCAATACCCCAGGTTAATATCCTAGGCTTATAACTTGTTCAAAATGGAGCCATTAATTACAGGATCCTGGTTTGTTTTCCCTTTTGCTACAAGATCCAAGATCCAAATCATAGTAGATTGCGTTCTGGAATATTTTAAATCCTAAGAAAGGTATTGAGGTATTTCTATGGAAAGAAAGAGCTGATCTTATGATCTTATTCATACAGATTGGATTGTCCTAAGAAAATATCTTGGTCTTTAGGAAAATGTTCCTTTCTGAAGCTATTAATATTGTTATGCATATC
Organism: Naja naja; assembly: GCA_009733165.1. NCBI lineage: Eukaryota > Metazoa > Chordata > Lepidosauria > Squamata > Elapidae > Naja > Naja naja. Next base: position 264,288,433 of record CM019149.1, on the reverse strand, counting down.
AGAAATATCAAACATCATTGTTCTCTGTAGCTGACACAAATATTTCAGACCCAATTTGCATAAACACCTGAAAAAAATATAATTAAGGATCATCAGCAGATTCTCAAAGCCAGTAGGAGATCTATTCAAATTAATGGCTGTCTAATTTGGGCTGATCTTTAACATAAAAGATTGTGCATCAACAAAAATAGAGATAAGGGCTTCTGAATTCTAGCTTTATTAACCTAATAAATTCCTAGTGCTTGATATTAATTTACCTGGTGTGTTGAAATTGCTTTTAGTCTACTGTCTTTGCAAAATGTAGCTCCTGTGTTGAAAGGATAGCCAAAAGTTTTATTTCAGGATAAAATTGTGCACAAAAAAACCCTCTTTTATTTATGCTTTTGACATTTGGAATCTTTTCTGTAAATTTATATACTCTTATTAGAAGATATAATAAATTGTAAGTAACACAAAATATGTGTTCTAATACACATGCGTGGGGCTTTTGCTGCTGGGTTTTTTTTCCTGTTTGCCATATGCATATAAAATAGAATTTTAGAACAAAGTTTACCTTAAGAAAGCATGAAGAGTGGGAGGTTTGCACTATTTGATTTTTTATTTCTGTATTTTTTCACTTGGATCTGAATGTCAGTGGGCATTTAAAAAATGTTCTAGTACTTCTCCAACAATATTGCATGCTAATAATACTGTAGTCAGCTTATATCTACATTCTTGTGTGTTTTTCTTTCCTAATTGTAGCCTTATGAATCCCTATAATATTAATATCTAAACCTTGATGAAAAAAGGAGTGACATTTGAAAGGGCTGGCAAGTTAGAAGGGAATTTATTCTATCTTTTATTCTATCTTAACTTTATTTGGCTTGTTTACTTGTTTAATTTTGTTTTATTGTAAATTTTTCTTTGTTTTAATGTTCGCCGCCCTGAGTCCTTAGGGAATAGGGCGGCATACAAGTCGAATAAATAAATAAATAAATAAATAAATTATTAACTGAAAAAAGCAGCATCTCTATCAGCAACATGTCTCTTTTTTCCAATAGTGTTAAAATGATGTTGTTTCTCAAAGCCTTTCCCATAGGTAAGGTGTCACCTCAAATGAAGGTAAAGTTTCAGCACGCTAGGGCTGAAAGTGTTATGTATGCAGGTTTGAAGTCATTGGTTTAGTTTGAACTGTTCTTGTAAAATGTTAGAAATGATTGGTTTAAAAAGTGCAGGAAAACCCTGCACTCTGATTGGCTGTCAACTGCGGCTGCTGGCTATAAGTAGCAGCCGCAGCCCAGCCAAAAGGGGTCTGTTCTGAGCTGTAGTCACTAATAAACAAAAGAGCTTGAAGCATTCCGCATCTGTCTCTTCATGCAAACTTAACACTGGCGACGAAGGTGGGATTCCCCTGAAGAGAAGGCAACGCGGAACAGAAGAAGAGCGAGATGGCTGTGCTGAACATGCCCCCAGCCCCGTTCAATCTGACGGCAGAAGACTGGGAGTCATATGCAGATCGTTTCCAAATGTATTTGAGGGAACGATCTTGCCGCCATTTCTGAGCAGCAGAAGAGGGCTTCCTTCACGTCGCGGTCCGCAGTTTTCAAGTGGTGAAGGCCTCGCAGGAGCAGCAGACGTGAAGGTAATGGCTTGGCCTGATCTGGAAAGGCTGTTAAGAGCCCATTACGCGCCACAAGTATCATGCCTCATTAAGAGACACGAAGTTTTACCATCGATCAAGGGAAAGCAAAAATGTTAATGACTTCCGTGGCAAGTTTAGGGACATTGGGGTGCTTGTGACTTTACCAACTTAGAAGAGGCCATGCATGATCGGTTTGTTCTAGGCCTTAAAGACAAGGTGCTGCAGAACAAATTATTAATTTTTTTTAAATTTTAATTACATTTATATGCCTCCCTTCTCCGAAGACTCAGGGCGGCTTACAATTTTTTGGTATACAACCCAGTGTGCTCAGCAATAGCCTTCATTCCATTGTATATGCCTGCTTATTATTACTTAGCGGCATTTTTACAAGGTCAGCTAATTGCCCCCAACAATCTTGGGTCCTCAATTTACCTACCCCGAGAGGATGGAAGGCTGAGTCAACCTTGAGTCTAGTGGGATTTGAGCCTACAGTAATTGTAGACAGCTGGATCTTAAGAGCAGGCATTTAACAGCCTGAGCCACCAAGGCTCAGGAATGCTGAGATGGACTGAATTTTTTTTCTAGAAACTGTTGCCAAGCTTCCAGTACACGCTGCTGAAATTGCCAGAGAGACTGCCAAAGACACTTTATTGGCTCCTGTTATAGGATGGATTAAGAAAGGTTGGCCACTTCAAGATCTACCTCAACTTGCCCAACCTTTTAAATCCAGGCAAACTGAATTATCTGTATTAAGAGGATGTATTTTGTGTAACAGGGTGGTTATTCCTGCAAAACTACAAAAAGAGGTTTTGGAAATGTTACATGAGGGTCATCCGAATTGTCAGAATGAAGGGATTGGCCAGGAGTTATGTATGGTGGCCAGGTATTGACAAAATGGTTAAAAACTGGGTTGCATCCTGTCCCAACTGTCAGGAAGTCAGGCCTGCCCCTCACCTCTCCCCCCAAACAGGAATGGGAATGTCCTAGGGGCCCATGGTCCAGGATTCACATTGACTTTGCTGCCCTACCAGAGGGCACACTTTCCTTATTATAGTAGATGCATATTCCAAATGGCTAGAGGTTATCCCTATGGCATCCACCACAGCTGAAGCTGTCATCAAGCAGCTTAAGAGGCTTTTGTAACTCATGGGTTACCTGATGTCCGTTTCTGACAATGGTCCTCAATTTACATCCAACTTTTTGAATCATATCTAGCACAGCAGGGTATCAGACATGCCCTGACAGCCCCTGGGCACCCTTCAAGCAGCTGGGCTGAACGATGGTACGCTACCAAGGAAAAATTCAGCAATTGAGTCCTGGGGACATCACTGAGAAAGTTGAAAAACTACTCAGTGTCCAGCATATCACTCCTAACCCATCAACTAACTTATCCCCAGCAGAGTTGTTGATGGGTAGGAAACTCAGGTCTCCCCTTGACCACCTTCATCCCACTTACACACCCAACACACCACTAGATTCCACTAGCAAAATTAGACATTCACTGTGGGTGATTCTGTTTATGCTAAGAACCTTATGGGTGAACCATTATGGATTCCTGCTGAGATAACCCAAATCACAGGCCCTAGGTCTTACAGGGTACAAACAGAGGATGGTGTCCTCTGGAGCAGGCACATTGATCAGCTTAGATCCAGATTACCTCAGGAACATCGCAATTGCTCCTCTCTGGTTCCCATACCTAGTACCTCATCTAGGGGGGAAGGGGAGGATCATGAGGATAATCAGCAAGCAAGAATCAACCCCATGTGTAATGAGCCAACACGACAGGAACCATCCCAAAACCTGTCACAATGCCAAAATCCATTCTTACAAGTGGAAGACTGTACATCACTACCTGACTTAGGTGCTGACATTGGGTTGGAGATGGATTGGGAGGAGAGACCAGGTTGTAGCAACCAAACAGGTTCTTCTATTACTAGAAGTCCAAGTATGGAAATGTCAGCAGACACATTTCTCTCTCACTGGGTGAGAACCTTAAACATCTGAACCACGAGGTCTCAACGCACACGTAAGAGCCCCACCTATTTAAAAGAATACATTAGATAGATGGGGTTTGAGTATGGACTGAACCTAGTGGGGAGGAGTGTTATGTATGCAGGTTTGAAGTCATTGGTTTAGTTTGAACTGTTCTTGTAAAATGTTAGAAATGATTGGTTTAAAAAGTGCGGGAAAACCCTGCACTCTGATTGGCTGTCAACCTGCTGCTGCAGGCAGCTGTAGCCCAGCCAAAAGGGGTCCGTTCTGAGCTGTAGTCACTAATAAATAAAAGAGCTTGAAGCACTCCGCGTCTGTCTCTTCATGCAAACTTAACAGAAAGTATATTAGCTTGTTAGTAAAGGAAAATAAATAAGTATAAGTGACATATTAATGTTGCTTTGGCTAAAGAAAGGACTTGCCTCACTTACTGTAAATAGCTGTCCTCTTGCTGCTTTCTTGTAATGGTCTACTATAGGCCATAAAAGATGAGCTCTGTTTTTAATGTTCTTAAAACAGCCAACTGAATTTTTCTTACTTCAAGATGTTCTGCAAAATGTAACAGCAATGAGAATGCCTAGGAAGAAAATTGTTATGTATATATAAAAATGAAAGCAGTGGAATGTATGGAATCATGATGCTGTAATGCTTTATCCAATCCAGGAACAGATAATTGTATTTCATGTTCAATGCCCTTTCAATATTTTCAATTGAGCAGTATATTTTCCTGCTTCCACTGCTGTCTCCATTTAGTATTTAGAATCGTTGACTATTCTTCAAAAAAGAATCACTGTACCTCCGCATTTTTCACTTAATACAATAAAGGCTCCAATTATACGGTAACAATTATTACTTATGTCAAACAGACTATTATTCCTTGTAGTAACTGGAACTTGTAACTGGAACTTGTAGTTAATGAAGACCAACCTTAAGTGATAACAACATTTCATGTTGACCGGTTTGACTTTATCTGTTGCTTATACTTAGAAACTGTCAAATTTTTATCTTAAAATAGTTCCTAATCTAATCAAAGCTTCTTTTAATATACAATTTACATTTTCCAGATTTTTGAAATGCTAATTACTGTATATGCCTAAATATATTTAGAAAAAGTCTTTGATTTAGATTACCAATTTAGATATCCAGCATTCCCAAGTATCTATAGATTTATATTGCTGTTTCTTTATTCAAAGGTTATTCTGTTTACCTGTTCTGAGCCTTTTTCCATTAGGCTTTAAATAACTGTCACTCTATTATGCTAGGCAACTTTTTCCAAAAAATGCACAAGCAAATTTCAAACCGAATTAACATCAGGGAAGGCTGACTTTAGTCATATATGTAAATTATTATTATTATTATTATTATTATTATTATTTATTTATTTATTTATTTAGACTTGTATGCCGCCCTACTCCCAAGGACTCAGGGCGGCGAACATACAAAAAGATATACAATGAAATAACGAATAAAAACAAGTCCAAATTACAAACAACTAAAACAATAAAATTACAAATAAACAAACATTATTAAAACTACCCACCCCAGGGTCAATCCAGGCCGGCCTGCTGAAACAGCCAGGTCTTCAGGTCTCGACGAAAGGAGCGGAGATCAGGGGCCAAACGCAGATCCGCAGGAAGCTGGTTCCACAGGGCGGGCGCTCCCACAGAAAAGGCCCTAGCTCTGGGAACCGCCAGCCGACAATGCCTGACCGACGGTATTCCCAGGAGGCCCCTCCTATGGGAGCGCACGGGGCGATTGGACTGTGATGCGGGCAGGAGCCGTTCCCGCAAGTACCCTGGACGCAGGAGGGGTGTAACATGGGAGTATCGGGATACCCCCATCACAGCCCGCGCGGCCACATTCTGCACCAGCTGCAACCTCCGAGTAATCCGCAAGGGAAGCCCCATGTAGAGAGCATTGCAGTAGTCGATTCTGGACGTGACGAGCGCATGAGTGACCGTTCGAAGGGCATCTCGGTCCAGGTAAGGGCGAAGCTGGCAAACCAGCCGAACCTGGGCAAAGCCCCCTGGCCACAGCTCCCACCTGCTCCTCCAAACTGAGCTGTGCATCCAGGAGGACGCCCAGATTCTCGCCTATCCACGGGGTAACACCTCCCCATGACCAAAGATGGCACATCCACTGAACACCGAGATGCCGGTAAGAACAGCCACTCAGTCTTGGCTGGGTTGAGTCTGAGCCTATTACTCCCCATCCAGGCCTGCACCGCCTCCAGGCACGGACATCACCGAGAGAGCATCACTGATCTGGTCTGGGGTGGAGATATACAACTGGGTATCATCTGCATATTGATGATACCTCACCCCAAAACCACGGATGATCTCACCCAGCGGTTTCATGTAGATATTAAACAGGAGAGGTGAGAGAACCGACCCCTGAGGCACCCCACAACTAAGGGCCTCGGGAGGATCTCTGCTCTCCGTCAACACCGACTGCGAACGGTCCGAAGGTAAGAGGAGAACCACCGTAACACGGTGCCCCCACTCCCAACCCCCGGAGCGCCGCAGAAGGATACCATGGTCGATGGTATCGAAAGCCGCTGAGAGATCTAAAAGGACCAGGACAGAGGAAAAACCCCTGTCCCGAGCCCTCCAGAGATCATCCACCAATGTGACCAATGCTGTCTCGGTGCTGTGCCGGCCTGAAACCCGATTGGTACAGGTCAAGGTAATCAGTTTCTCCAGGAACACAGGCTCAACGCTAAAAAGCCAAGGTTGGAGACTGGACGATAGTTATTCAAAATGGTTGGGTCCAGAGCAGGCTTCTTAGGAGGGGTCTCACCACCGCCTCTTTCAGGGCGGCAGGAAAACCCCTTCACTCAAGGAAGCGTTGATAACTGCCTGGAGCCAACCATGTGTAACCTCCCTGGAGGCATAAACCAGCCAGGAAGGACACGGGTCCAATAAACACGTGGTGGAGGACAGCCTCTGCATGATCCTGTCCACTTCATCCAGGGAGACAGAGTCAAACTCAACCCAAACAGGATCCACAAGACTCATCGCCACGCCATCGTCAACATCCTGCCAGTCAGAGTCCAAGCCAGCCCGAATCTGAGCGACCTTATCCGCCAGATGTAAACTAAAATCCTCTGCTCTGCCCCCAGGGGTCCCTCCCTCCCTCAATTGCAGGAGGGAACGAGTGACCCTAAACAGGGCCGCAGGGCGATCATCTGCAGACACGATCAGAGCAGAGAAGTAAGCACATCTCGCTGCTCTAATCGCTTCCAGGTAAGTCCTAATATAGGCTCTTAACTGGAGACGGTCAGACTCAGAGCGACTAGTCCTCCACCTGCTCTCTAGGCGTCTCCTCTGCCGCTTCATTCCCCGAAGCTCCTCCGAGAACCAAGGAGCTAAACGAGGTCTCCGACAAGGGAGAGGCCGCAAGGGGACAACCGGTCGAAGCTGCCGAGGCCGCCTCTTGCCAGGCGGCCACCAAAGTCTCGGCCGGGCTGTGGGCAAGGGAGGTGGGCAAGAACCCCAGGGCCGTCTGAAACCTCTCCGGGTCCATCAGGTGTCTGGGGCGGAACCATCGTGTCGGTTCCTCATCCCAGCAGCGAGGAGCAGCAGATTGGAAGACCAGCCTCAGGAGATAATGATCTGTCCATGATAGGGGTAGAATAACAGGAGATCCACCCCCCAGATCACTACACCACTGCCCCGAGATAAAAACCAGGTCGAGTGCATTTCCCCCCTCATGGGTGGGCCCCTGAATCACCTGGGTCAGGTCCATGGCTGTCATGGATGCCAAGAACTCCCGAGCCAGTCCAGACGCCACCCCCAGGGAGGGTAAGTTGAAGTCCCCCAGAACAATAAGTCTGGGGAACTCCACCACCACTCCCGAGAGGGCATCCAGCAGCTCGGGAAGGGCCGTTGCAACACAGCTGGGGGACAGGTACGTCAACAACAGGCCCAACCAACCACCCGGGCCCAACCTCAGAAGGAGGGACTGCAACCGCCAATCTGGGGACAGAGGCCTCCCTTGGAAACAGAGTCTCCCTAATAACAATCGCTACTCCTCACCCCTTCCTGGGCTCGTGGCGGTGCAATACCGAAAACCTGGGGACAAAGATCACATAGAGGGACACCTCCTCAGGTCCCAACCAGGTCTCCGTGATACACGCCAGATCCGCAGCCTCCTCCTCAATGAGTTCACGGAGGAGGGAGCCTTATTAGCTACGGACCTGGCGTTTACATACACCAGCCTAAGCCCAGGGACCACACCACCCAAAGACCCAGGGGAGCGGCAGAGACCTGAGGGTCGGAGCGCACCACCGCCAAATATCGGGGCACGCCCCGATACATAATATGGCCCTCTGTCTCGTCCACCCCTGCCATAACCAATCGCCCTAGGGATTGTCAATCCCACCCTGCTTGATGCGGACCCCGCGGCCTCCTCACCCCGCCCCTCCATCTTGAGACCACCCACCGACCCGGACAAACCAGACTCTACCAAAAAAGGCAGAGTCCCCTCCCTCCTCCCTAACTCATTAAAACAGCGAATTAAAAATTTTAAAAGTCGTCCCTTTCCCAATTTAAAATTTGGCCCCTTGGCTGCGCCATGCCACCTCTCGGGATCCCAGGATCCGTCATTGAGGTAAGCTGTCGATAACCCCACCGGCCAATTCAAGGACAAGGGAGCAGTCCTGAAGGCCCGTAACTCTGCTAGCGAGTAAACCAACATAAGTAATAGATCACAAAATTCATAATGGGTAGAATAAAAATGTCACGGCAAAAAGGTGATAGATGTTGCACTGATGTCAAGAGTGCCTAGGTAGAGAATAAACAGTCTGGATATCAGTCCAAAAGTCCCACATCACAACAGGCCTCTCACACCTGTTCGCCAGAGTCACAATAGGCAGCACACCGCCTCTCTCACCGCGGTGGTCGGGTAAGATTGGCTGATAACACGATGGTTCAACCCTCTATTCTCTCACAATAGAGGGATAGTCCTCCATTGTCCTCTCACCACAATGGGACCCAGGCTGAAACATCCTGAAGAAGGAAAAAGGTTGAGATGGAAAATAGATGGAAAACCATGGTGGCTGGAACAAAGATGATACTGCACCAACAAAAGTGCAAATAAGGGAGTTCAGGAGACCTGAGGGCGGGCAAAACAGACATAGTGGACGAGCCCAGAATAGAAAAACGGGCAGTCAAAGGTGGCACAAAAATAGACAGGAGGACCAGGGAAAGAATCCAAAATATGATGTAGTTGTTAAAGTCACCAATGGCCGAGATCGCAAGGTAGAAAACCAGCCAACCATGGGGGTCTCACCTATAACAGACTCCGACCCCGCACCAGGCCAGCACCGACTCAGTCTCAACATCCACCTGGGCCCCCACCAGAGTCTTCTGTGCAGTTGGAACGAAGGGGCCGCCCAGGGGACTGGGCCAACGAGAACGCCTTTATATAACCAGGGCATCCTCGAGCAGCCCAGGAACCAGCAGCAGCAGCAGCAGCACCAGGTCACTACAACCAGGCCGCTGCCACCAATAGCATAGCCCCGGCCAGCATATTCTTCACAGCCAACATGGCTGCTCAGGGTGTTAAAGTACTCACTGCAGCCAGAGCCTCCCTGGAGCAGCCACCTCCTTCGCTGTCCCCATAGACTCCGCCGCCGCCACAGCAGTCTCCACCGCCAAGGCCATTCCATCGCCCTGGTGGCCTCTACTGCTGCAGCCTCTCCAACAGAGGGAACCATCGCTGTGGTCGGGGCCTCCGCCGAAACAGCCGTCACCGCCGCTGCCTCTGCCGCCCCCGTCACCGCAGCCGTCACCTCCAACGTCCTCCTCACTGCAGCCTCTCCGGGAAAGGGAGCCATCGCCGCGGTCGGGCCTCCGCCGAAGCAGCCGTCAACGCCGCCTCCGCCGCCCCGATCACCGCAGCCGTCACCTCCATCGCCTTCAGCGCCCCAACACCGAAGAGGAAGCTGCCGCCGCCGTCAGCCTTGCCATGGCCTCCGCAGCCGATTAAAAAAGCTGCCGAGGCTCGCAATGCCGTCCGGAGCCCCCCCCATCAAAACGGCCAATCAAGGCAGATCCCTATTCTCCCCCCTGCCTTCCCCACACACACTTTCTTGGTCAGAAGAAAGTATTGTCCTTTAAGCATTAGAGGACTTTGCTTTGGAATTCAAGTAATTTTCAAGAAATACATAAATGTTTTAGCCAAAAGCAGGGGTGGGTTGTTGTTTTGTTTTGTTTTTTGTCTTTATGTGTGCAGGTTCTATATAAGCTCTGAAGTAGACTGCCTCTACTTCTGTCTTTTATGCCTACATCACATTATAAACAGGATACTCAAAAGTTCATAAAATAATAATTCTTCAATAAGAAATTCTATGCAGTTTGTAAAACTCAGAGCCTGGAGAAATTGTAACAGATCTGTGCCACTCTGTGATATTTAGTTTAACCAAACAGCCAACTACTGGATGTTGTAATAAGGCAACTTTTATTTATACTTTTATTTACAATGCTAAGATTTTAAAGTTAAAAATTGATTTCATATATTTGTTGCTTTCTTTTCTTTTTCTGTTCTTTTTCTTTCTTATAGCAGGATTTTTATTTATCTCTTATTTCTCTCTTGTGAGATTGGTGTATCTGTCAAGGAATGGGTGGAGAAGAGCTGAGAGTTTTAGACATAAACCGCAGTGCTATATGCATAAGAAGTATCCGTTGAAAAAAGTACCAAATTCTGATGAAATCACATGAACAGTTTTAATATGATTGTTCAACTGAAAATACTCTTTGCAGCTTTACTGTGGGTCAAGATAAAATATCATGATTTCTGATAATTATCTCTTTATCCTAATTTTAATTGAGATAACTAGCTTGAGATGCCAAAGAGCTTCAGTGAGTTGCAGGCTTCCCAATATAAAATGATTTTTTTTCTTACAAAAAAATAATAAATCAAGGAGAAATTTAAAGTAGAAACCTTTTGCCTGACAACAAAAATTCTATGAGTTTTGGTATCGTCATTTTCTGCGTTATCACTATGCATATTACTTCCTTTTTTTTCCTGTGGATAACACAGTATCAACAATATTAACTCATTTCAATTTACTACCCTGCAAAAATGTCCCTGCATTTCCTTATTATCTGACTTGATGAACTAATTAAAACAGTCAAGGTTATAGCTAGGTGTTCAATAAAAATGGTTCTAATTGCCCTGAGACTGTGGATAATTCAATTACAATCTTTTCAATTTGATTTATTCCTTTCTTCCTAAAGAAGGATTATGTTGATGGGTTTCAGGTAATAGAAATTGGTGGCTTAGGAGGAGCATTTAAAACATCCTTCCAGATTTAACTAATGTGATTAAGTTTTATGAAGTTTGTTTTTCTTCTTAAAATCTTACAGAGGTCAAGTACTCATGTGATTCCTTTGGAGCAGTGGCTGAGAAGTTGGTTAAATTAAGGAGGTGGTAGTAATCTCTTGAAATGTGCTCATTAGAGCTCAAAAAAGGAATTGAAAAAACTTTTCCCATATCACGCAATCTCAGTTAATAAATGAATAAACCTTCATAATACTTTTCAAGTCTTAATTACTGATTCTTGATGTGGAACTGCTGCTTGGATAAGACCTTCTTACAGGATCACACTTCTGGGCTCATTACAGGAGAAAGCATCAGGCTTGACAAATATTTTGAAGCTGAGTTCAAACCTTTGCCCTGTCAGTAATTTAAACTGAAATGAACCATCAAGGCGATTTCCCACCTTGCATCTCATTTTTTTCCTACAAAAAAGAGTCTTTCATTTGACAAGTAGGCAAATGACACTCCTTAATATTTTATATTTTTAACTGCTGAAAATGCTATGAGTATATGCACTTCTGACTGTCTACTCAGTGTTATCTTATACATTAGATCCACTTATTTTGCCAAGGAACAATGGTATAGTATTACAAATGTAATCACTCATTTCTTGTTATCACTGGGTTGTGATTTTAAAACAACCTAAATCCTTTTTATTAATATTAGCATGGACATCAGAACTGCATTTTAGATATGTCCGATGGATCCTGCAAGGAAGTATTTTCATGTGTCATTACAAGGTTTACAGAGAGCAAGGTACAAAATAACTAATAATTTCTTTCATAATAAGAGAGGAAATCTTTTTTATGTTCAATTGTCATGGTCTTCAGAAATTTTACTTATAGTACTGATGTAAAAAAAGCACTGAAGAATAAACTGAAAAACAAAAAGATTCTAATAATAGTACAGTCTGAAAAGGAGTACAAAAATTGTATATTAAATATTATTCCTTTTTAATTTTTAATACCATGAAAAAGAAGAAAAAGGAAGGAAGGAAGGAAGGAAGGAAGGAAGGAAGGAAGGAAGGAAGGAAGGAAGGAAGGAAAGAAAGAAAGAAAGAAAAAAAACAAAAGCATGCATTTCATGAATCTCTTATTCACAAAATCTAACCTATGTATTTTCATGTTAAACAAATAAATGAATAATATTTAAGTCTATTCACTAAACAATTGAGCTTATCAATTAGCATATATATTTCATATTTCTAAATATTCCTCAAGTAGACCAGTTTCACTGAATCAGTGACATGGGCGGTATATACATTTAATAAATAAATGATAGAGAATGAGCCAAAGTTCTGTAGAATCAATATCATTGTGCACATAAAAGCATACGATATCCAATACTACTGTTGTCCTATTAGTTTCCAAACTAATAAGTAATCCTAAACACCATACATATCTATTACAATTATAACTGTTACAGAATAAAACTAATATATCAAACAACTTCAGTCTATAAAAGACAACTTTATGGCACATCATGTGACCTGGTTTTGAGCACTGAGTCTTCCATAGGTAGTTCAACCCACTAAATACTTCTTCAAAAACTTTTAATTATTTAAAGTAAAAAAATTAGTTGTTACTCTATACAAGTATAACATATACATGTCAAAACATTGCTACACTATGTATTAGAGAATTCATTCCTTATTTCATACATTCCCTATACATTTGAACATATAGTTTGCTATATAGCAACAGCAATTACAGGTTTGCTTTTATAAATAATATATTATCTTTTAGTGTTGGAAGATTTAGAGAAATTTTATGCAAAACTTATAATAGAATGAAAATGAATTAAAGGATAGTGAAAAATATTTCTGATCCTGACCAGCAAATTATCTTGAACATCCAGCTACATTGCTTAATTAAATAATATTGATAATAAGTCACTGTAGATTATAGACAGACACTGTGATTTCTAGTTTGAATAGATATTTTAAAGTCCAGAATATAAAAAGAAACTTCTTTTTAACAAAAAGCATGTATCACATTTCACTCAATTTTAATCTCAATTAACTGTAATTTAATTTTAATTTAAGAAATCTAGCATTACTTTTGAAAGGAATTTTTGTTCTTCTATGCCTTTTTTCTGTGTTACCTGTGATGTATAGTAATTACTATAACCTCCATTTTGCATTACATTTTAGCCAATAACATCTTGAAAGCAAAGCATAATATTCTGTAGTGCAAAGTAAGATCAAAATAAGAAAATTGCTGACCACTGTCAACTTTTATGATAAATCATGGCTCTTGTAAAACAGGTTTCTAAAGTGCTGCTGAGTATGGAATATTTAGTACCTAAATAAATGCTTTCTTGTAATAACAGATATGTGTGCATTTGTATTTATATACACCTACTTCACCAAAGGTTGAAAATTCTAGGAATTATACTATAGCTGCACTGAAAAAACCTCTCCCTCTCTGTCTGTTTTTTTGGGGGGGGAGGGGAAGGATATTATTTTTTAAAGTCAAAATCAGTGGAGAATCTGCTCAAGAAAACCTTTGCTGACTCTAGATTAAGCAAATTCTTTCTCATTTCTCAAGATATGTACCCAGAACATGTACTTTCCTGGAGAAACTGTGATGTATTCATTTTGAGAAGAAATTCAAAAAAAATATACATAGATTCTTCTCAAATGGAGAGATGATTTTGAGTTAATGAATTAAAAACTTGTAGCTGCAAGATACAGAATATTCTTTTTTATGTTTCTTCTAGAACTTTATTGCTCTGCTTCAATCTTTGATAAGAAATTACTCAGGATCTTTTCATATAATTCCCCATGTCCATATTATTCTTTTCTGGATTTCTATAACATTGAGTTTTCTGTCTTGTTTTTTAATTTGTTGATTCAATATCCATTTACAATTCTTACATTCAAGTTACAACCTTCAATATATTGTAGTCGTCACCAAATAGATCTACTGATATTGCTTTCTACTGCACATCATCACTTTGGTCAATTGAAGCTTTTTAGACACTGACTGGCAGTTGATTCTTGAATAATGTGGTTTGCTCATGACTTGGAATAGGTTAAGTTAGGAAAAATAAAACAAAAATAGATATCATCACTGGTGGTGAACTGGTGTTTCATCACATTATCTATTCAAATGTACAAAATTTAGAAAGGCAAACTGCTGATTTGAATTACTTCAACATGGACTTTCAATTTATATCGGACTTCCGGGTTGAGCCTTCTCGAGAACAGGCGGCGGTTTGTGATCGTCCTCGACTGCAGCCTGGCTCTTGCGTCGGAGAGCCCCGATCCTGCAAGATTCGGGGCTGAAGCTGCCTCGTAGGGGCGGCGGAGAAAGGGAAACCTGCCAGCCAGAGTGAGGGGAGCCGCATCTCCCCCCTTTTGGGTCTGGTCTTTTCCTCCGAAGACGTCAAGAAGTGGTGGTCAAAATGGCCACCTCAAGAGAAGGTCTCAACGGGATTAAGATTGGTGCAGGAGGAAAGAGAGAAGTCGACAGCAGAGGAACCGAGTATCGGATGGTAAGATCAAGGCACCCCGGGATTAAGATAAAGATGAGTTTTTAAAAAAGAAACAGAAGCGGCGCAGTTCCAAGTGAAGGAAAAATAAGTAAAATATTTTTGACAGCTATAAGGGGCTTGAACCGGAAAGGAAGAAGCCAGCGTAAGACTTAAGTTTGGGGCTCGGAAAACTTTGAATATCAAAATAAAAGGAAAGGGTTAAGACTCTGTGCAGAAAGTGCCACTTTGTGGAGAAAAATTGGAAGCTAAAGAAGAAAGAAACTATCTTGTTCCTTTGTGGATTGGAGTTGTTACATTTTAAAGAGACGAAAGACTCATAGAAAGTGAAAGCTTGAATACACAAAGACGGACTACCGGACTAATTGGTGATATTGATATAGACTCTGGACCTGGGTTAGGATCATAGAAAATTTAAAGAAGAAGAAATAAGGAAAATAAAAATTCTGGTGGCCATCCAAAGAATTAAAAATGGAGTTTAAAAGTATGAAAGAACTGCTACAGGAAGTGTCTGAACTAACTTGGCTTGTTGCAGAAAACATGGGCATTCAAATGCTGAATAAAGAAGAAGAAGAGCCTTGGAAAGGAGGAGCCAGCACAAGAGAAAGCCATCTTAAAAGACAATTAATACAAAGATCAATACAAATAAAAGGGAAAGGAAGGTGGCTAAAAAACGGAACCTAAGAAAGTATCTAAAAGGGGAACATTTATGAAATTAAGCATGTTAGAAAGGTTCAGAAGGAAAGGAACAGAAAGGTAAAGAGAGAGAGGATTCAAACTGGATAGAAGGGGAGAGCAGGATAAGGAGGAGAAGGGAGCCAGCACAAGAAAGCCATTTTAAGAAGACAATATCACAAAGATTAATAAATAAAAGGGAAAGGATGGTCAAAAATGAAACTTAAGAAGGTAATTAAAAGGGAACATTTATGAAATTAGGCATGTTAGAAAGGTCCAGAAGGATAGAGAGCAGAAAGGTAAAGAGAGAGAGGATTCAAACTGGATAGAGAAGGGGATAGCGGGACAAAAGAGAGGAGAAGGAACAAGAAACAAGAACAAAAGATAGAGAGACACGGAATTACATAATGAAGAAAGAAACTTGCTTGCATAGAGATAATGGCTAATGTATTAAAAGGGGTTCTGCATGAAGAAATGGTAATAAGAATATATTGTAATTATAAAAGTGTAAAACAATAGGGGTTACTGACAATTTTACTGGTAAAAGGTCACATTTTTATTTCTTATTTACAAAAGAAAGGTAAATGATGATTAGATAAATTGAATTAATTGAAATGATTTTAGAAAATGCCTAAAATGAGATTTGTCAATAACCAAGATTAGTTATTTTTATTATTATCTTAGAACCATAAATAAATCTTAGGGGGATATGTATTGCAGAACCCGATCGATTAGAGATATATTGTAAGGGAGCTTTTCTTTTCTCCTTTTTCTTTTTCTTTTTCTCTATCTTTCGTTTTAAAGGAATGATTATGATTATGCTACTATATTAACCACTGAGGTGTCACTTTCAAAGTAGTAAAAGGGGGCAAATCTAGGGTTTTTTTCTCATTCTTTTAGTGTTAAAATTTGTACGGATTTAGAATTATGGAGAGAATATGTGATGAAAGGGCAAATCTGACGGACAAAAGAATTCTGTAAATGATAAAAGAGTATTAACAATGTGAAGATAATTAAAGGATAGACATGGATGAACTTTATCTTTAATATGATGGGCAAATATATTGTTATTTGTAAGATTTATAAATGATGTTTTTAAAATATATATATATGTTTGCAATTAATTTGAAATGAACTGGGGGATTACACAGATTGAGATTAAGATTTGAGATTAGGATTAATTTCTTTGACCCTTTGTCTGTTAAAATGGAATAGAAGTGAAGTTAAATGCTTAAAATGAAAATAGACCTACTGTCATATTTGCATGTAAAAGTGACGACCCGGGAACCTGCTGTCTACTGAAAAGAGCTGTTTTAAAAAATTGTTAAAAATTGAATAAAATTTGTTTAAAACATGGACTTTCAATTTATATCAAAGTTAAAATATCTTAATATTATATTATTGTCAATAGTATCTGAAAGCTTATCTAAGTTGTTTAAGACAAAGAGGCCAAAGTTTATTTGAGTCACATGGTTCTGGCATAAGCAGATAACAGGGAATGGTAATAACATATAGTATAATTTACACAGTGTAATATTTTATTTTAGAATAAGCCTAAGTGCACTTTTTAAATGCCACTTTAATAAAATAAAAAATTGAGTCCTTTGGTTAGTTACTCTGAGACAGTATGAACCCTGAGGCAGGTTTAGCAAATGGTGTTGAAGTTGAAACCTTCATAAAAGACTCTTTTTTTTGAATTGGAAAATGCTAAAAAATCAAGAATCTTCAGCAGCACAAGATATTGAAGTGATTTTGTTCTCTTTTTGTAAGAGTAATTACCTGGGGAACAACACTTCTCTTTTTAAAATGCTTCCCTTTTTACCACTAGACAGCATGGTGTATTAGAGCTTAGAAATTATTACTGATTCCAGTCTACCTTAATATCTCTTAAGAAAGGCTGGCTCTTAAATATGCATTTTAAATCTATTTTCTGTTCTCAAATTGAAATGGGTATGTATCAGTAGAATAGGAAAGCACTGGAACTTATGATTTAAACAAGGATGAATTCTTCATATTGTAACCTGTTATATTAGCTGTGTATTGTGTGCTTGCACATTAAACAAGGTACATCATCTATCAAAAGAAATTCAAAGGTTCCCTCCCCACTCCTGGGGGAAGGTTACTGAAAAATCCCCACCCCACTAACCTGCTTTCCAGCTCCGTTCTCCTATGCAAGGCAACAAAAGAAGACCCAGCCGATCAGCTGGGACTTGGGAGGTAGAGAATAGATGGGGCAAGGCCAGTCAGAGGTGGTATTTGCTGGTTCTCTGAACTACTCAAAATTTCTGCTACCGGTTCTCTAGAACTGGTCAGAACCTGCTGAATACCACCTCTGCATAGGTCAGTTCAGTACTCTGATTCACTTCAGTAAGATATTTTGTCTGCATTTTAGTCTGGACATCTCTGTGCCATTGAACAAAATAGTAGTCTGAGTAAGAATGGGATCTATTACAACTTCTAAATCACAGTAACTCTCTGCTGTCTTTTTATTCTAGAAATCTAGCTCTGTATGTAAGATTCACTATGTATAGCATCCTGCATTGTAAATGTAATTTGGAAGAGGTTTTCTTAGGATGTGCAGCAATGAAATTTAACACAACTTCAAAACAATTTTAATATTATGCATTAAATCCATTTGGTTTATTTGTCCAGCATTTAGAAATCTACAAAATGATATAAGTGCTTTTTTGTAGTCCTAGGACAGTCAGAAGTACTCTTCTAAATATGTTTTAAATATACACTATCCTAAGAAATATTTATGACTGATGGAGATCCTTAATATAATAGTGCAATACAGAGTAGAGAACCAAACCTGTTACAAAAAATTAGTAAACATAGTTTTTCAGTAATATTAATAGCCAGTGTTTTATGGTAGATAAATTGGATGTTAGGTGGGGTGTTTAGCTGGTTAGTTAGGCCTGAAATTGACAGGGTAGACACATGGAAGTGGACTAAAGGCTCTGTCAAACCAACTGTTTAAGAGGGATTGGAAACATCTGGAGGCTGATGGATCCTTGGATTTATAGGACAAGGTTTCAAAAGAGTTGGTTTTCTTGAGAGAAAGAGAGAGAAAGTGTTATGTATGCAGGTTTGAAGTCATTGGTTTAGTTTGAACTGTTCTTGTAAAATGTTAGAAATGATTGGTTTAAAAAGTGCGGTAAAACCCTGCACTCTGATTGGCTGTCAGCTGCGACTGCTGGCTATAAGTAGCAGCTGCAGCCCAGCCAAAGGGGGGTCCGTTCTGAGCTGTAGTCACTAATAAACAAAAGAGCTTGAAGCATTCCGCATCTGTCTCTTCATGCAAACTTAACACTGGCGACGAAGGTGGGATTCCCCTGAAGAAAAGGCAACGCGGAACAGAAGAAGAGCGAGATGGCTGCGCTGAACACCCCCCCAGCCCCGTTCAATCCGACGACAGAAGACTGGGAGTCGTATGCAGATCGTTTCCAAATGTATTTGGAGGGAAACGATCTTGCCGACATTTCCGAGCAGTGGAAGAGGGTGGTCTTCTGCAGTCTGGCAGTTTTCAAGATGGTGAAGGCCCTCGTGGGAGCAGCAGACGTGAAGGTAATGGCTTGGCCTGATCTGGAAAGGCTATTAAGAGCCCATTACGCACCACAAGTATTGTGCCTCATTAAGAGACACGAGTTTTACCGTCGCGATCAGGGAGAAAATGAAAGCATAAACGACTTCGTGGCAAGTTTAAGAGACATTGGGGGTGCATGCAAATTCAACAGTTTAGAGGAGGCCATGCGCGATCGTTTCGTTTTAGGCCTTAAAGACAAGGTGCTGCAGAGCAAATTATTAATGAAACCTAAGATCACGCTGAAAGAAGCAATAGAAGAAGCCTCTTCAGCAGAAGTTACCAAGTCCTCAGCAGCAGCCATGAAAAAGATTAACAAGACCACAAGCCATCCTGATGTGGAAAAGTCCACAACAACTCATTGTGAGCAAATAGATTCTGAGTCAGACTGTAGTGAGGTGGAGGAAGGAATTTACAGACTCAGAATGGAGCGGAAAAAGAAAGACCTGGGAAGAAAGAGGCAAGATTTCTACTGCAGAGGTTGTGGGGGAAGCCATCCCCACACTGAATGCAAGTTTTTAGACACCATTTGCCTCCGTTGTGATAAAAGAGGACACCTAGCAAGAGTCTGCAAATCATCCAGAACTCCACCCAACAGAAGGAAGTTTGCTGCAAGCAAAGACAAAGAATTTGACCTTTTCTTTCCTGGGGGGGGTGGTTTTATATTTTTAATGTATTTTAAATTTGTTTGGGCTTGTAATTAGGTTTAATTTCTTTTTAATTATTTATTGCTGTTGTTTCTTAGTTGTGAGCCTCCCCGAGTCTTCGGAGATGGGGCGGCATACAAGTCCGAATAATAAATAAATAAATAAATAAATAAATAAATAAATAAATAAATAAATTCAAGCCCAACAATCTCAGTGAGAAAATGGGGCGCAGCACAGAAGCAAGGGGGAAGAATGAAACTCATCAGACAGTAACTATTGGTCATTCATCTTCTTTCAATAACAGAAAAGTGCATGTCAAGGTACTTATTGAAGGAAGGCCTTGCCAAATGGAAGTAGACTCAGGCTCATATCTATCTATGGTATCATGGGACACTATTCACAGACTACTCCCAAACATTCAGAAGAATCACTTCAAGAAGCAAGCACTGACTCTTAAAGACTACCAAGGGAACAAGATTCCAGTAGTTGGAACAAGAGAATTCAACGTGAAGTTCAAAGGCCTCACCAAACACCTGCCCCTGACCATCGTGGACAAGGATCGCCCAAGTTTGCTGGGACTTGAGTGGTTCAACCCGCTGGGCATCGAGGTGACTGACATCAATCACGTGAGCAACACTGAATGGGAGGAGGCCTTGAAGTCTGAGTTTCCAGAGGTCTTCAGAGACGGATTAGGCAAGTATATGGGGACCCCTATCACTTTCAATCTAGATCCCAAGGTGCCACCAATCCGTTTAAAGCCCAGAAGGGTCCCATTTGCTTTAAAGGAAAAAAAATGATGCACAATTAGATAAACTAATAGCTCAAGGAGTTTTAGAGCCCACTGACCACTCCAGGTGGGAGACACCCATAGTTACACCAGTCAAGGCTGATGGGTCTGTGAGAATCTGTGGAGATTACAAGGGGACATTGAACCATGTGCTACAACAGAGCGCATATCCAGTTCCAGTGGTGCATCATTTATTACATTCTCTTGGAAGGGGCACAGTCTTTGCCAAATTGGATTTGGCCCAGGCATATCAACAGTTAACAGTTGATGATGCCACTGCAGAGGCCCAAACCATTGTGACTCATAGAGGTGCTTTCAAATGCAAAAGGTTGCAATTTGGAGTAAGTGTGGCACCAGGCATTTTCCAAAGCCTTATGGAAAGAATGCTCCAAGGACTGCCAGGGGTAGTGCTTTATTTTGATGATGTGTTAATCTCTGCTGAAAATGACACTCAGTTACACGAGAGACTCAGAGAAGTCCTAACCAGATTCAAGAATGCGCGGTTAAAAGTCAAAGAAGAAAAATGCACACTTAGAACTGACAAGGTAGAGTTCTTGGGCTATATGATTGACAAACATGGTATCCACCCCAGGCAATCAAAGAAGGCCCCAGACCAAAATGCAAAACAGACTTGCAATCTTTCCTGGGACTCATTAACTTCTATCACATGTTTCTACCTCAGAAGGCAACCATTGCAGAACCACTACACAGATTACTAGACAAAAAGTCTGCATGGGTCTGGGGCAGAAAAGAACAAGCTGCATTTAACACTATTAAGAGACAAATCACTTCTGATTCTGTACTGAGAATTTGCCAGTTGTACTGACTTGTGATGCATCCCCTTTTGGAGTGGGGTGTGTGTGTTGAGTCACATGCTTCCCAGCGGGAGGGAAGCCCCTATTGCATTTTACTCTCACACCTTGACTAAAGCAGAGAGAAACTACAGCCAACTGGACAAAGAAGCCTTGGCAATTGTTGCAGCTGTCAAGAAATTCCATGAGTATCTATATGGGAGAACATTTACTATTGTCACAGATCACAAACCTCTTTTAGGCATTGTGGCAGGAGACAAAACAACACCCACGATCCTGTCACCAAGAATGCTGAGATGGACTGAATTTCTTGCTGCTTATTCATACAAAATCATCCACAGGCCGGGAAAAGACATTGGGCATGCAGATGCTTTGAGTCACTGCCCACTTCATTCACACACTGAGGATCCTGCTCCTGAGACTTACACCTTCTTTCTAGAAACTGTTGCCAAGCTTCCAGTACACACTGCTGAAATTGCCAGAGAGACTGCCAAAGACACTTTATTGGCTCCTGTTATAGGCTGGATTAAGAAAGGTTGGCCACTTCATGATCTACCTCAACTTGCCCAGCCTTTTATATCCAGGCAAACTGAATTATCTGTACTAAGAGGATGTATTTTGTGGGGTAACAGGGTGGTTATTCCTGCAAAACTACAAAAAGAGGTTTTGGAAATGTTACATGAGGGTCATCCGGGAATTGTCAGAATGAAGGGATTGGCCAGGAGTTATGTATGGTGGCCAGGTATTGACAAAATGGTTGAACACTGGGTAGCATCCTGTCCCAACTGCCAGGAAGTCAGGCCTGCCCCACCTCTCGCCCCCAAACAGGAATGGGAATGTCCTAGGGGCCCATGGTCCAGGATTCACATTGACTTTGCTGGCCCTACCAGAGGGCGCACTTTCCTTATTATAGTAGATACATATTCCAAATGGCTAAAGGTTATCCCTATGGCATCCACCACAGCTGAAGCTGTCATCAAGCAGCTTAAGAGGCTTTTTGTAACTCATGGGTTACCTGATGTCCTCATTTCTGACAATGGTCCTCAATTTACATCCAACCTTTTTGAATCATATCTAGCACAGCAGGGTATCAGACATGCCCTGACAGCCCCTGGGCACCCTTCGGCTAACGGCCGGACTGAACGCATGGTACGCTTTACGAAGGAAAAACTTCAGTAATTGGGTCCTGGGGACATCACTTAGAAAGTTGAAAAACTACTCAGTGTCCAGCATATCACTCCTAATCCATCAACTAACTTATCCCCAGCAGAGTTGTTGATGGGTAGAAAATCCAGGTCTCCCCTTGACCGCCTTCATCCCACTTACGCACCCAACGCACCACTAGATTCCACTAGCAAAATTCACACATTCACTGTGGGTGATTCTGTTTATGCTAAGAACCTTATGGGTGAACCATTATGGATTCCTGCTGAGATAACCCAAATCACAGGCCCTAGATCTTACAGGGTACAAACAGAGGATGGTGTCCTCTGGAGCAGGCACATTGATCAGCTTAGATCCAGATTACCTCAAGAACATCGCAATTGCTCCTCTCTGGTTCCCGTACCTAGTACCTCATCTAGGGGGGAAGGGGAGGATCATGAGGATAATCAGCAAGCAAGAATCAACCCCATGTGTAACGAGCCAACACGACAGGAACCATCCCAAAACCTGTCACAATGCCAAAATCCATTCTTACAAGTGGAAGACTGTACATCACTATCTGACTTAGGTGCTGACATTGGGTTGGAGATGGATTGGGAGGAGAGACTAGGTTGTAGCAACCAAAAAGGTTCTACTATTACTAGAAGTCCAAGTATGGAAATGTCAGCAGACACATTTCCTCTCTCACTGGGTGAGAACCTTAAAGCATCTGAACCACGTAGGTCTCAACATACACGTAAGAGCCCCACCTATTTAAAAGAATACATTAGATAGATGGGGTTTGAGTATGGACTGAACCTAGTGGGGAGGAGTGTTATGTATGCAGGTTTGAAGTCATTGGTTTAGTTTGAACTGTTCTTGTAAAATGTTAGAAATGATTGGTTTAAAAAGTGCGGGAAAATCCTGCACTCTGATTGGCTGTCAACTGCGGCTGCTGGCTATAAGTAACAGCTGCAGCCCAGCCAAAGGGGGTCCATTCTGAGCTGTAGTCACTAATAAACAAAAGAGCTTGAAGCACTCCGCGTCTGTCTCTTCATGCAAACTTAGCAGAAAGGTAGCAGCATTTCAGTAGTGATACAGAGAATGAAAAATGCAGGAAATGGAGAATGTGAAAGATAGATATAGAACATATAGGTATAGATAATATAGATAGATACATCTAGAGATGACTGATCAATCAATTTGATCATTTTTTAAAAATCAAATTAAGCACTGGATTCTAAACTGAGGTTTGTTGAGATCTGATTGTATTGTTTGAACCAGAGTTTCAAAATAATAAGCAAACCAAGACAAAAAAATACTGACCTATTTGTATGTTTATATCTTGACAGTGTTCATTATTACTAAATTCAATACCCACATTAATTATCTCATTTGTTTAAATATTTTTTTGCATCAAAACATCAGTATAATTCAAAGATAAACCAGCTATCTTATACTATCTTTTATTATTAAGATCTTGGGAATTCATGTTCATGATCCATTTTGACTTCCATAGGATTTTTACATTAAATTAAATCAATTTTGCTATTCTATACTGCTATACAAGTGAGCCTTAATTACGTGAGGAAAACTATGGAAAGTTTCTTGAATCAATCTGGATTAAAACATAATTTCACAGCCAAACAGAAACATGTTCCCAATCACTACACTTGAATTATTGTTATGTAGCTTGGGGCTTGTATTAAAATCACTGAATAATTGCAATCAGATTATTATAATCAAGTACAAGGACAGTAATTACAGGTTACAGACATTTTAAACTGCCCTGAAAGTCCCATATACTGATCATATGCATATTAAAAGTTTATGTTAGTGATAAAATTAATAAACAGGATTGTCAGCTCCTGCCTGAGATATATGTCACACTTCACTTCAAAAAGAGGCAACATTTCTGCAAAGCACCCAACATGTTGACATGACTTCCATTTCAAATATTAACTAGCGTAAATCTGAAATAGATTGTTCATTTTCAATTTTAGTTTTAAAAAATAAATCAATACTTTTGGTTTCCAAATTTTCATTTTATTTGGATGACTAAGTCTTCCTTTACTGATAGCAATTTTTTTTGGTTAACTTTAGCTTCATTTGCCTCAGCATGTGCACGTTTAAAGAGGACTGGCAGCTCTAGCAAGTTCCCTAGTCCCAGTTAGAGGTATAAACAGAGGACTACAATAACATTGAAACAGTGTTGCATGCATTATGTCATAATGCCGATGAGTCTAATTATGTACTTATATCATTTTGCATCAGACAACCAATGTGCATGAAGATGTCAAGAATTATGCATCACCTGTTCTGCCCTGCTACACTAGCTAATATCCATGGCTATTAATGCCTTGAAATATGTGCTTAGAACTCCCTTCAGACAAAGCACACAATGACTCTTCTAGTAGTTGTGTGTATAAAGATGCTGTCAGCAGAATATGAGTTTGGGTTCAAGTCTCTCATCCTCTATTAATATCAATGTGTAGAGGCAAAGACTTGTATATAGCTTTTTGTAATATCAGTGTACAAAGGAAGCTGAACAGCATAAGGTTTCCAGTTTCCAATTTGATAACATGAATAATTTACCTTAACATTTAAAAACATTCAGTTTTTAAAAGCTGTGCATTTTGATTCCCTCCACTGTTGATTCACTCCTTCCCTCTTTAAGTGTGTCCATGTAAACTAGTTGAAAATACCATAAGTTAAATCAGCATTTATGATTTTCTCAAACATTTCAGTTAAAATAGTGATATGATTTGAAACACACAAAGCCAACTGTGTAATAGTTTTGTTTTTACCAACGATTAATAATGAATTTGAAATATAATTCAGATTGTCATTTCATGGACACTATCTGAACTTAAAGTTCAAGGAGTAAAGCCCAAACATCTTAGCACAAGCGTCTAAAGATCATATAATTTTATTGCTATTTTGCTTCTGACTGTAGGCAGATTTGCCTTATGCCACTCTCTTTGGAAAAGGAAGTGCTCAGTGGTTAAAGAAGCTGAGCCTGTCAGCTGAAAAGCTCACAGCCTGGGTTTGAGACACAAGTGCCACACAACAGGGTGAGCAGTTCAAAAGCATACAAAATGCAAATAGATTAATAGGTACCACTTCGGTGGGAAGAAAACAGCATTACATCACCTTTGGCATATTGCCATGCTGGCCACATGACCAAAGAAAACGTCTTTAGACAATGCTGACTTCTCAGCCAAGAAACAGAGATGAGCATTGTGCCCTAGGGCTGCATATGACCACACAGGGAAACTTTTATTTTTATCTGTTCTCATTGGGGCTTATCTAAATTTTGGGAAATTATTCCAGAAAATCACTTTCTTTTATGTGTATTTATGACTATTGGGTTCTTTTTGTATTTTTAAATTTTTCATTGTTAGATCAGGATGCAACTTTTAAAAAATTAAGAACATTTTACATGGAAGAAACAAGTTAAAGTACATGTGATCAGTTCTGTTGCTTTCATACCATATAACTTCAAAAACTGCTTTTGTAAATGTCAATATTTTTTCAGGCAGAATGTAATGAAATTTGCAATAAAAAATATCCTGTAATGAGAAGTATCTCTGGAAAATGTCAAGAAGATAGGTTGAGGACATTTTGTGCCAAATGAATGGACAAATAGAAAATATGAATTCATTCATCTTTTTCATAAAAGAAAATGTAGTATTTAGCCAGACGTTAGTTAAAATTGCAAAAAAAACCCAAAAACTTTTAACAACTTCCTAAGAAGGAAATGGAAAGCACAAAATGAGTTAACTCTCTGAAATTATCTCTAACCACCAACCTTCCAAAAATGATGCACTCAAGCAACTAGTGATAGGGTGGTTATAAAGTTAGATTGAAGGCTGGCCTGTCAGTCAGTGATTCCATTTCTTCCTTCCATTCCAATCTCCTATCCATATTGCATATTAAAATTATAGAGAATGCTATAATTGTTTTTTTCAAAGTAGGAACTCTTATTTTCCATGACTGAGCTTACTTTCTATAAGTAAACCTCAAGCAGAAGAAGTAAAAATCCAGGACTGTGCTAAATTTTTGATAAAAACTGCTTTCTGAGCCTACAAGCAGTGAGGTAACCTAAGAATTCACTCCTTAACTCTATTTGTGTTCCTCCCAAGGCACAATTGCTCATAATCAGCAGGATAATTTTTATCACTCTGAGGCAGGAAACCTACCGTACAAAAACTATAGCATATTCCTTTAAAGTATGCTGAGCATTATTGAGGAAAATACATAGACATATGCAAATCCCCAAGCCTGAAGGAGGAGATTTTGGCTCTGTTCTCTTGTGTGATATGAACATTACATTTTATATCACTATCATGTCTATTCCTCTACTTCACTAAAATATTATAAGTAACTTCAAGCCATTGAAGGTTTATTCACTCCAGATGCTGAAAGGTAATTCCCACTGTGGGAATTCCTACTGTTTGGAAGTACTTGAGTTGCTGTAAGTTCTCCACCATTTGTGCAGGGGGGGAGAATGATTGTTTATGCTTTATTCTTCAGGTATCTACTGTTTTTTTTTTCTTTTTTCTTTTGCTATCACCAGCCATTGACATCTGCATCTTTCCATGCTCTGCCCTGGAAGGCAATATGTATTACCTAAGCCTTTTTTAAAAAAAATTATGGCAAAAGACTTCATGGTACTTCACTATCATATGCAAACCTGAAAAATATAAGTTTATTAAATATGAATAAAAATAAGTTGATATTCAGAAGAACAAAATATTCCAGCAGACTAAACCCGTGCCAACTATTGAAGCTTTGTATAGCCACCATGACAGCCAGCATAAGTCTGATAAAAGGCGAACCAAACACCCAGATGCTGCTTTTGGAAAATGACATGCTAGAGCTCAGCATCTGGGCTTTGCTACTGCCAAGTTCACCCTATGAGCGTACAATATTGGCTCAGATGTTGGATCAAGCAGAAGGGAAGTGGGCAGCATGGACTATACTGAACACCACATTAACAAGATAACACTGAGCCAAACAAGCAATAAAACGTGTGAACTTGCCGGTCTGGTTTAGAACTTTTAAAACCTAAAGTCAGACCTAAATTCATACAGAATATCAGCTATATGCAAGAAATTTCTCTCCAGATAGTCCAAGGAAACCAGAATGAAGCTTTTAGATGCAGCTATTATGGAACCCAGCATTACAAGTAAAGGCAAGGAAAACATGCACAGTTTGCAACTAAAACTCAATAAAACTAGTTAAAAGTATCTAAACTAAATAAAAACTTAGTCACATATTTAAAAGGCTGAAGAAACAAGTGACACTTGTATCTAACATCAATTAGTGAATAATAAAAGCCTATTTCTATTAACCTGTGGTTTTATTACATTTAGAGCTTTTTGTTTTTACAATTCCTAGCCTTCCTTGGAAGAACCAGCTGTGAGCTGTATAAGTTTCTGTGAAAAGTTCATTTTGCAAGACTCTAAAGTAAGTTTTTGTTATTCCTGGGAAGCATTTAGATTAGCAGTAATAATAAGAGAATATTTCAATTATTTTCCATAAGGCCATGTGCAGGAGTGTACAAAAAGTAACACATTAAATGTTAACTCTTACAACCAGTTTGTAACTTCTGAATATACTGTACCAAGTCACCATTACAGCAAAAATGGGATTTTTTTTCCTGAATTCATTTTTGCATAAATAAGGCCAGGACTGGCTCATGCTAGGGTAGAGATCAGGAGTTAAGGGATTAATGTATTGCTAGGTGAGGTAAATAGCAGACAAGTTAATGTTCAACCAAACATATTACAATGTTTGAAAGCTGTCTCATGTGTGAAGTAAACTGCTTCATGTAACCTAAGTCAGACATAGTAACAACTGGTAACAACTGGGGAATAACTAAAAGCATTCACTTTGATTGGTCAATGAGCTTCCACTGCTGACTGGAGAAGATCTTTAAGGGTAGTGTAAGTGTGTGCTGTGATCTAATCTAAAAACCATACATTTTTGTAACATGCTAATAATCACTGCTTGTCAGAAAGGAAAGAAATTAAATTGTCCTTGAGTCCTTATTTTAAAAAGATCTGAATTTATCTGAATATTAGTTTTTAAATTTCATTGCATCACCCTATGCATTTATGTCCAGTGTTTCTCACTTTTTTGCATGTCCACTATGCATGATAATATGTCCCTTATACTTTTCAGATTTCCAACAATAACTAGAAGTACCTTTATATATTTAGACAATTTCATTGGTGGCATATACCATTGGTACATCATTTTATTAAAAAAAATCTCTTTAAATTGTACAACAAAGTGAATTTTAAACCTATCTAAGGATTTAAGTTAATGTGTTATTGGACAGTGAACTCAGTTACTGGCATTCATTCATCACATTGATGGAAGTAAAACAGTACAATGATTTTTATGTTGTAAATAACTGTGGGAAACAATAACAGCAAAAATTTTCGACTACTCGGAAATGGTTGCCTTGCCCTAAAAATTCTTGTAGGAATTTGTGTAGTAATACATAGTGCTTCTTTAATGATTTGGTCAGTAAAAGGATTTGTGCTGTTCAGGAAAAAAGTAAACATTCCTGCCTACATTGATTTGCAATAACAGTCAGCATTAATTGCTGCTGTCCACAAAATTATGAACCTGATTACTACATCAAAAATAATTCACCTATATGGTTAAATTCTTACAAAGAGTTGGAATAAATCACCTATATCTTCTCCTTCACACAATGGTCAAATGATGATCAAGTGGTGACGTATTGTCAAGACTATATAGACTTCATTTCTTCTAGAACAGAGGTGTCCAAACTTGGCAACTTTAAGACTTGTGGACTTCAACTCCCAGAATACTCCAGCCAGCTATGGTGTATGGAGAATTCTGGGAGTTGAAGTCCACAAGTCTTAAAATTGCCAAGTTTGGGGACCCCTGTTGTAGAACAATAAAAATTATATGAGTCAGTAAAGGTATCTAATCTTTGAATATTTAAACAAGAGAAACTACAACTCGCAAAAAGAGATGAAAATGTCTTTTCTGTAAATAAAAATAATGCTATGAAAGAAAGGTTAAAATTTTGGATTGTGAAAGGAAAGGAAATCAATATGGACCTATTTCCAAATGTTGTGGCACCACTTTTCAATCATATTAAAAAATAAACTTTAGTACTGTTTTTAAGCATGTATTCATGATTGGTTAAAAAAAATATTTTAATACCAATTGAATTCAAGTTTATCTCACAAGAAAACCCAGGTCACTCAGGTGCTCGTCACCTCTAGACTTGACTACTGCAATGCTCTCTATATGGGGCTGCCCCTGCATCTCATACGGAGACTTCAGCTGGTGCAAAATGCAGCCGCGCGGGTAGTGATGGGAGCATCCTGATTCTCCCATATTACATCCCTCCTGCGCGACCTGCATTGGTTGCTGGTTGCCTTCCAAGGCTTTGGTAATAACTTATAAAGCCCTGTATGGCTTGGGTCCGGGATACTTGCAAGAACGTCTCCTTCCGTTGACAAACACCAATCTCCCTGTGCCCACAGACGGGGCCTCCTGGGGATACCGTCAGCTAAACAGTGTAGGCTGGTGGCCCCTAGGGGTAGGGCCTTCTCTATGGGGCACCCAGCCTCTGGAATCAACTACCCCTTGAGTTGCACTTGGCCCCTGGCTCCTTCCAACCTCAAAACATGGCTAGCAATGCGGCCTGGACTGACAGGGGATCAGGGTTTTAATTTTATTGTTTATTTGGCATAATTTATATCTTTTAATTTCAAATAACTTTTGTACTTTCTGTCTTTTATGTACGCTGTGAGTCCTTTGGGAGGGGGGTTATTCCTAAAACAAAACAAAACAAACAAACAGGAGAAATCCATGTAGATTTGTAACAATTGCAGTTTGAAATTAAAGCATGTGAAAGTGGCTCTTGATACATTCCGGATGTAAGTGAAAAATGAATGCCCTCAAACTGCCAAAAAGGTCTCAGTTTTCAACATCTTATCTGTGAGCTGGGATTTTCTATACTCCAGGAACATAAAAGAAGGATAGATTATAAATTATTGAACAATTGAGATTGTGTTTGCCCAATGCTTCACCTATCATCAAAAGGCTGTGTAAATTTCATCAAGCCTAAATACACCATTCAATGATAAAAGAGAATTTAAATCCTGATGAATCTGCTTGTTTGATTGTTTTCACATTCATTTAAAATGAGAAATATACCAGTAACTCAAGCCTATATAATAATTAAGGAATGTTGAAGGCTTCTGAATTATTTACGACCTCTTTTATTGAGTTTATAATTGTAACCAGGTATCTTCTGAAAAGAATTCTTAGGCTTATATAGAGGTTGCTAAAGTTTCAAGTTTACCCAGTAATCTAGCTCATAGCTGCAATATGTATTGTTGGCACAAATATTCTAAATAAAAATGAATAGAGGTGCCACATATGAATTTTAGGTACCATTGGCAAGAAAAAGTTGAAAGGCTCTAGGTAGGATTTAGTCCACAATCTTGTAAATGATCAATAGCATATAGAAGGTGTTCTCAACATGTGTGTTTTTGTGCACTCTGAATCACATGTTGCCCTTTGAATCCAGATAGTTATACTTATTACATGATAGGTTTAGATGAGTGAGGCTGATTCCTAGAAAGGAGGACGGGATTGCTACAGGGAAAATGGCTGGATTGAGATAATATCCTCTGAAATTACAGTTGCATATGATCAGAGATAATTCTATGTAATTTCAAAGGTTTCCCTTGGCATTTTGGTTTTTTTCCCCTCACTCACACACTCTCTCTCTCTCTCTCTCCACAGGCTGGCATAGACTAGAATTCAAGCCTGAAAAAAAAGTGAAATGCTAGGATATTTGATCTCTGTTTCTGTTAATCTACTTTGGAATCACACTCTGTTGATTTATTTATTTATTTATTTATTTATTTATTTATTTATTTATTTATTTGGATTTGTATGCCGCCCTATCTCCCGAAGGACTCAGGGTGGCTCACAACAATAAAAACACAGAATACAAAATTTAAAAATTATTAAAAGATATTAAATAGAGAACCCAAACAAATATCTAAAACCCCAACAAAACTACAGATAAAACCCACCCCTCAATCCAGGCTGGCCTGCTGAAAAACCACGTCTTCAGGTCACGGCTGAAGGAACGAAGGTGAGGGGCCAACCGAAGCTCCAGAGGTAACTGATTCCACAGGGTGGGCACTCCCACCAAGAAGGCCCTACTCCTGGGGGTTCCCAGCTGGCACTGTCTAGTTGACAGCACCCCAAGGAGGCCCTGTCTGTGGGAACACACAGGGCAATGGGCAGATGTTGCTGGCAGGATATGCTCCTGCAAATACCCTGGACCTAAGCCATGTAGGGCTTTATAGGTAAGTACCAGCACCTTGAATCTCACCCGGAGGGCAACTGGCAACCAATGCAGTTCACGCAGGAGGGGTGTAACATGGAAATATCGGGACACTCCCATCACAACCTGCGTGGCTGCATTCTGCACCAGTTGAAGCCTCCGAGTGGTCCGCAAGGGCAGCCCCATGTAAAGAGTATTGCAGTAGTCAACATGGGATGTAACGAGTGACTGTACGTAAGTGACATGAGTGACTGTACGTAAGGCATCTCGGTCCAAAAAGAGGCGCAGCTGGCGCACCAGGCAAACCTGGGCAAATGCCCCCCTGGTCATGGCTCCCACCTGCTCCTCCAAGCTGAGCTGTGAATCCAGGAGGACACCCAAGTTGCACACCCTATCTATGGGGGGTAACACCTCTCCCCCCATAACTAGTGGTGGAACATCCTGGCAAACCTGAGATGCCGATATGTACAGCCACTCGGTCTTGGCCAGGTTGAGTCGAAGCCTGTTTCTTCCCATCCAGATCCGCACCGCTTCCAGGCACCAGGATATCACGTCAAGGGCATCACTGATTTGGTTTGGGGTGGAGATAAAAAGCTGGGTATCATCAGCATACTGGTGATACCTCATCCCAAAACCATGGATGATCTCGCTCAGCGGCTTCATAAAGATGTTGAACAGGAGGGGAGAGAGGACCAACCCCTGAGGGACCCCACATGAGAGGGGCCTCGAGGTCAACCTCTGTCCTCCTGCCAACACTGACTGAGAATGACCCAAGAGGTAGGAGGAGAACCACCGCAAAATGGTGCCTCCCACTTCCAATCCCCTGAGGTGATGCAGTAGGATACCATGGTCGATGGTATCAAAAGCCGCTGAGAGATCTAACAGGACCAGGACAGAGTAATAACCCCTGTCCCGAGCCCTCCAGAGATCATCCACCAGTGCAACCAATGCCGTCTCCGTGCTGTACCCGGACCTGAAACCCGATTGATATGGATCTAGATAATCAGCTTCCTCCAGGAACCCAGGAAGCTGACTAGCCACCACACTCTCAACAACCTTTGCAACAAAGCGAAGGTTGGAGACAGGACGAAAGTTGTTCAAAATGGCTGGGTCAAAGGCAGGCTTCTTAAGGAGAGGATATCTTGTAAGTTTATAGAAATCTGGATGCCTGTGGAGATTCTCAGTCATCCAGGTCATGGTTGTCCCAAAGGTGCTTTTTCAAGAGGCAACTGGACTTTCTTGTTTTTCTTTGAAGATGTTTTGCTTCTCATCCAAGAAGCTTCTTCAGTTCTGACTGGATGGTGGGAAATGGGTGGGTTTATATTTATTTATTTATTTATTTATTTAGTCAAACGATTATTAGATAACAGGTATAAGTATAAACATGGTTATAAATACATGAAATGGATACAAATAAGAAAAAAAAGAAACAATAGGACAGGGAAGGTAGGCACATTTGTGCACTTATGCATGCCCCCTACAGACCACTTAGGAGGTCTGTAGGTGAGGTCAATAGTAGACAGTCTAAGGTTAAAGTTTTTGGGGTTTGGGGAAGAAACCACAGAGTCAGGTAGCGTATTCCAGACATTGACCACTCTGTTGCTGAAGTTGTATTTCCTGCAATCAAGTTTGGTGCAGTTTATCTTGAATTTGTATCTATTGTGTGCTCTTGTATTGTTTTGGTTGAAGCTGAAGTATTCATTGACAAGTAGGACATTGCAATATATAATTTTGTGTACTATACTTAGATCAAACCGAAAGCGGTGTAGTTCTAGGTTGTCTAGGTCTAAAATTTCAAGTCTAAAATCTATAATATTCCTTGAACACAGCTGGTCATTTGCATTCTTTTAGAGAGTTGTTGAAGCCACTTGGAAGTTTATCTCTGTCCTGTATTATTTGCACTACTCAGGTGACCCTGAGGACATAAGTGCTTGAAAAAGTACCTTTGGAAGAGCATCTGGACAATCACTTAAAAAGAGAACATTTCTAGACACATTACTGATCTTGCTGGTGAGCATCATATATTAGCAGAGCTACCATCCTGTCTAAAATAGTCTGTTCAATTGTAGGCTACAACAGCTCTCTTGTCCTTTTCATAGCTTTATATATCACTCCCTTGAGGGGTTTTAAAGTATGTTGTCATACAGGAAGCTCACTTATACCAATATGTTCACTTATTGGTAGAAAATCAATGTGCTAATGCAGTTTTTAAGTGTTTACAGGAGAACAAATCTGTCCAGGATGTAGGTATATTTAAAAAAATTCAAGTCCCCTTCTTTTTCTTCTCATACTTCTTTATAGTTAATTAAAATTAGATACCTCTTGAAGTAGATATCTTAAGACTAACAGGTACCATCTATAAGTTGGGTAGTAATTATTCAGTATGGCGCTGTGGTAGGTTTTTAAAATGATAGTTGCTGTTTTTGCTTTTGCTTTCATTTTTGATCACTTTAAGTGTTTTGGATTATCTGTAATGTACTTCAAGTGCAATTATAATTACAAGTATATATTCATGACTTGAAGGAATTGATACATTCTTGCATTTTAAAAAATCCATAAACCTGCTTTCCCTTCCTTTTTTTCTAAAAAAAAAATAGAAATTGTTCCTAACTTTTCCAGTTAATATGAAAGTGCTTGGGCTAATATTTTGTGATGTAGAGTTTCAGTTGAAGAATGTATCATACTATATACTGAAGGTGGAACTGCTTAGCATACCAGCGATGCCATCATATCTATGCCTTCTCCAAAGTAAAATTTCAGAAGTCTCTGATGATGCTTCCATAAAAGGATGAATAAGAGTTTACACTAGTTTATTTTATCTTCATTTATATTTTCTAGTACCAGTATCCTTCCATTAAAGCAGAGTGTTCAGTGCATGCATTTATTTCACATATAGTGTTCTTTCTAGTAGCACTTGTTTCTATAACAACTACATTTAAGGCCAATTGTTGTTGGCAGCCTCCCTATGAACATTACTTCTAAGCATGAGAAAATCTCAGGATGAAATTTACCACTCAGTTTGTAACTGCAGTGCTTTAGGGAAGATTGATCACTGCTTTTGGAGCTCTGGTAGCTGTAAATTACTGCAATCTGAGAAGATGTGTGACTTTCCTTTACAAATAGATTGTTCAAGCCAGCAGAGTAGCATATGTTCCATGTTTTGTAAGCCAAAATTATGAAAGTTAGGTCATGTTGTCCCCTAAAGAACAAAAATAATGCCTTTGTCTAGAATATTCTTAACAGAAATTCAAATTGTTCAATGGGAAATTAATAAATAAAATTTCATTCTATACATTCCATGGAGCAGTCTCTGGCATCTCTAAGCAGTACTTGATGCTCTAGTGGGCTGTCAATCAGTGACAACAGCAACGCCAGTGATCTGACCTGGTAGGAAGCATCTTCTTATGTTAGTATGGACATTATTGCTAACTATTGTATCTAGAGTGGTTTAGAATAGCCTCATGGATTCAACCTTCTATTGATGCAAAGAACTCTTCCTTCTTAGAGATAAATTTCTGAGTAATCTTATAGATCCAAATGAAAGTTTAGTCCAATCTTTTCAACAAAATGACCTTTAGATGTATTTGTATGACATCACTCAGGATCACCAGCCAAAATAACTGGTGCCAGATTCTGGGAGTTGATGTCAGAATATATTTAGAAGCAGCCAAGAGAATGATTTGATTAATACACCAGACATCAGGCTTTTATACTGAATAATGAGATATAATGTTAAATCTAAACCTAAATCTTAACTGTAGGCAAATTGAGGTCTCTGTGTTTGAGAAATGTATTCCAAATACAAAATAGCTGACCTATTTGTGTACTGGCTGCCTGGTTTTTGTTTTCTGTTGCATAAATAGCCATATGATGGAGGCTGTAGCATGTCCTTCATTACTTGTTTAAGAAGTGCCTCAGTATCTAAGCATGACACACACCAAAGAGAATAGCTTTTTGCCGCATGTGTTTTTAACATAATATGCATTGTGTGCGATTTTGGACTTCCTGAATCATCCTAAGATTCAAAAAGTTGCTGCTACTCTATGGTTATTATGGTTGGTTGAACAGTCAGTCTCCTTTAGATTGGATTTGGCTTTTTTTTGCCCCACCTATCAAGTCCTTCCCAAGGGCCTGCAATAGGCAGATATTATTTGTTGGTGTTAAAGATATCATAGGAGGATGTAAGCATTATTATTTCATCTCACTTTAAAAAAATATGTAACTCAAGCAGACAAACCTGCCTAATATTACTGTCTCCCATTTTACCCATAACAACCCTATAAAGTTGATTAGGCTGAAAGAAAGTGATTGGCCCAAAGTCACCAAGTTATTATGAGATTTATACTGCACAAATCTGAACATGAGAAGGAGACTTCACCTCTCAAGCTCAAAATATATTGACTTTTTCTAGAATACAGCAATAAAATAATGATTGTACATATTGGTGTAACATAGTAGATAAGTAAAGCTAACTACCACTTTCATATCACTGATATCTATGGTAGCTTCAGCCAAGAGAACTTTGACAATATAAATAGATTCAAATTTTATGTTTGGAAAAAAAAGCAGGGAGATTAATGTAGGCATTATAACTACTTGCCGTGCAATGTATCTCATACATAGATTAAGTATACCAATGACAAGCCCAGGTTGTATCCAATTTCTGCAATGAAGTATCTTCATAGTATATTCTGAATAAAGTAAAAGCACTCACAGACAGAGGAATTATTATTATTTATTATTTATTTAGACTTGTATGCCGCCCTACTCCCAAAGGACTCAGGGCGGCGAACATACAAAAGGATATACAATAAAACAACTAAAAACAAGTCCAAATTACCAAAAGTTAAAACAATAAAATCACAAATAAACAAACAAATTAAAACTACCCACCCCAGGGTCAATCCAGGCCGGCCTGCTGAAACAGCCAGGTCTTCAAGTCTCGACGAAAGGAGCGGAGATCAGGGGCCAAACACAGATCTGCAGGAAGCTGGTTCCACAGGGCGGGCGCTCCCACAGAAAAGGCCCTAGCTCTGGGAGCCGCCAGCCGACAATGCCTGACCGACGGTATTCCCAGAAGGCCCCTCCTATGGGAGCACACGGGGCAATTGGACTGTAATGCAGGCAGGAGGCGATCCCGCAAGTACCCTGCACCCAAGCCATTAAGGGCTTTATAAGTTGTTACTAACACCTTGAAGGAAACCCGGAAGGCAACCGGCAACCAATGCAGGTTGCGAGGAGGGTGTAACATGGGAGTATCGGGATACCCCATCACAGCCCACGACGCATTCTGCACCAGCTGCAACCTCCGGGTAATCCGCAAGGGTAGCCCCATGTAGAGAGCATTGCAGTAGTCGATCCTGGGCGGACGCGCATGAGTTACCGTTCAAGAGCATCTCGGTCCAGGTAAGGAAGCTGGCGAACCAGCCGAACCTGGGCAAAAGCCCCCTGGCCACAACTCCCACTTGCTCCTCCAAACTGAGCTGTGCATCCAGGAGGACGCCAGATTCCTCGCCTATCCACGGGGGTAACACCTTCCCCCATGACCAAAGATGGCACATCAACTGAAACCCGAGATGCCGGTAAGAACAGCCACTCAGTCTTGGCGGGTTGAGTCTGAGCCTATTACTCCCCATCCAGGCTTGCACGCCTCCAGGCACCGGGACATCACCGAGAGAGCATCACTGATCTGGTCTGGGGTGGAGATATACAGCTGGGTATCATCTGCATATTGATGATACCTCACCCCAAAACCACGGATGATCTGCCCAGCGGTTTCATGTAGATATTAAACAGGAGAGGTGAGAGAAGACCCTGAGGCACTCCACAACTAAGAGGCCTCGGGAGGACCTCTGCTCTCCCGTCAACACCGACTGTGAACGGTCCGAAAGGTAAGAGGAGAACCACCGTAACACGGTGCCCCCACTCCCCCCCCGCCGCAGAAGGATACCATGGTCGATGGTATCGAAAGCCGCTGAGAGATCTAAAGGACCAGAACAGAGGAAAAACCCCTGTCCCGAGCCCTCCAGAGATCATCCACCAATGCGACCAATGCTGTCTCGGTGCTGTGCCGGGCCTGAAACCCGATTGGTACAGGTCAAGGTAATCAGTTTCCTCCAGGAACAGCGGAAGCTGCTGAACCACCACGCTCTCAACAACCTTCGCTAAAAGCGAAGGTTGGAGACTGGACGATAGTTATTCAAAATGGTTGGGTCCAGAGCAGGCTTCTTAAGGAGGGGTCTCACCACCGCCTCTTTAAGGGCGGCAGGAAAAACCCCTTCACTCAAAGAAGCGTTGATAACTGCCTGGAGCCAACACGGTAACCTCCCTGGAGGCATAAACCAACCAGGAAGGACACGGGTCCAATAAACACGTGGTGGAAGACAGCCTCCACATGATCCTGTCCACTTCATCCAGGGAGACAGAGTCAAACTCAACCCAAACAGGATCCACAAGACTCGTACGCCATCGTCAACATCCTGCCAGTCAGAGTCCAAGCCAGCCCGAATCTGGCGACCTTATCCGCCAGATGTAAACTAAAATCCTCTGCTCTGCCAGGGGTCCCTCCCACCTCAATTGCAAGAGGGAGGCAGTGACCCCAAACAGGGCCGCAGAGGCGATCATCTGCAGGCGATCAGAGCGGAGAAGTAAGTACATCTCTCTGCTCTAATCGCTTCCAGGTAAGTCCTAATATAGGCTCTTAACTGGAGGCGGTCAGACTCAGAGCGACTAGTCCTCCACCTACTCTCTAGGAGTCTCTCTCATTCCCCAAAGCTCCTCTGAGAACCAAGGAGCTAAGCGAGGTCTCCGGCAAGGGAGAGCGCAAGGGGACAACCCGTGAAAGTGCTGAGGCGCCTCTTGCCAGGCGGCCACCAAAGTCTCGGCCGGGCTGTGGACAAGGGAGGTGGGCAAAACCCCAGGGCCGTCTGGAACCTCTCCGGGTCCATTAGCCTGGGGTGGAACCATCGTGTCGGTTCCTCATCCCAGCAGCGAGAGCAGCATATTGGAAGACCAGCCTCAGGAGATAATGATCTGTCCATGATAGGGGTAGAATAACCGAGATCCAACCCCAGATCACTATACCACTGCCCGAGATAAAACCAGGTCAAGCGCGTTCCCCCCTCATGGGTGGGCCCCTGAATCACCTGGGTCAGGTCCATGGCTGTCATGGATGCCAAGAACTCCCGAGCCAATCCAGACGCCACCCCCAGGGAGGGTAAGTTGAAGTCCCCCAGAACAATAAGTCTGGGAAACTCCACCACCACCACTCGAGAGGGCATCCAGCAGCTCGGGAAGGGCCGTTCGCAACGCAGCTGGGGTACAGGTACATCAACAACAGGCCCAACCGACCACCCGGGCCCAACCTCAGAAGGAGGGATTCGCAACCGCCAATCATTTTTTTTTTGCTCCTTCCTTTTTTTTATTATTATTTTAATTATAAGAATACAACACTGTGCAGCCCATCTGGCATTACAATTGTTATCCATATATACATTTTACTTCATCATTTATAATCTACTTATATATTATATACTGATATATTACTTATATATTATTTACTGATTATTCTAATCATCATAGCTACTTATGTTTCGACCTTGCCTTCTTTTTCTTTTTTTTTAAATAAATTTTATTCAATTTTTAACAATTTTTAAAACAGCTCTTTTCAGTAGACAGCATGTTCCGGTCGTCACTTTTACATGCAAATATGACAGTAGGTCTATTTTCATTTTAAGCATTTAACTTCACTTCTATTCCATTTTAACAGACAAAGGGTCTAAGAAATTAATCCTAATCTCAAATCTTAATCTCAATCTATGTAACCCCCAGTTCATTTCAAATTAATTGCAAACATATATATATATATATTAAAAACATCATTTATAAATCTTACAAATAACAATATATTTGCCCATCATATTAAAGATAAAGTTCATCCATATCTATCCTTTAATTATCTTCACATTGTTAATACTCTTTTATCATTTACAGAATTCTTTTGTCCGTCAGATTTGCCCTTTCATCACATATTCTCTCCATAATTCTAAATACAAATTTTAACACACATATTCTCTCCATAATTCTAAATAGTACAAATTTTAACACTAAAAGAATGAGAAAAAAAACCCTAGACTTGCCCCTTTTACTACTTTGAAAGTGACACCTCAGTGGTTAATATAGTAGCATAATCATAATCATTCCCTTTAAAACGAAGATAGAAAAAGAAAAAGAAAAGGAGAAAAGAAAAGCTCCCTTACAATATATCTCTAATCGATCGGGTTCTGCAATACATATCCCCTAAGATTTATTTATGGTTCCAAGATAATAA
Organism: Naja naja; assembly: GCA_009733165.1. NCBI lineage: Eukaryota > Metazoa > Chordata > Lepidosauria > Squamata > Elapidae > Naja > Naja naja. The sequence goes on along the minus strand of CM019149.1, from coordinate 264,248,665 downwards.
TAAAATAACTAATCTTGGTTATTGACAAATCTCATTTTAGACATTTTCTAAAATCATTTCAATTAATTCAATTTATCTAATCATCATTTACCTTTCTTTTGTAAATAAGAAATAAAAATGTGACCTTTTACCAGTAAAATTGTCAGTAACCCTATTGTTTTACACTTTTATAATTACAATATATTCTTATTACCATTTCTTCATGCAGAACCCCCTTTTTAATACATTAGCCATTATCTCTATGCAAACAAGTTTCATTCTTCATTATGTAATTCCGTGTCTCTCTATCTTTTGTTCTTGTTTTTCCTTCTCTATCCAGTTTGAATCCCTCTCTCTCTCTTTACCTTTCTGCTCTCTATCCTTCTGGACCTTTCTAACATGCCTAATTTCATAAATGTTCCCCTTTTAATTACCTTCTTAAGTTTCATTTTTTTGACCATCCTCCTTTCCCTTTTATTTTATTAATCTTTGTGTTAAGTTGTCTTCTTAAAATGGCTTTTGCTTGTGCTGGCTCCTTCTCCTCCCTTTTATCCTGCTCTCCCCTTCTCTATCCAGTTTGAATCCTCTCTCTCTCTTTACCTTTCTGTTCCTTTCCTTCTGAACCTTTCTAACATGCTTAATTTCATAAATGTTCCCCTTTTTAGATACTTTCTTAGGTTCCATTTTTTAGCCACCCTTCCTTTCCTTTTATTTGTATTAATCTTTGTATTAATTGTCTTTTAAGATGGCTTTCTCTTGTGCTGGCTCCTCCTTTCCAAGGCTCCTTCTTCTTCTTTATTCAGCATTTGAATGCCCATGTTTTCTGCAACAAGCCAAGTTAGTTCAGTCACTTCCTGTAGCAGTTCTTTCATGCTTTTAAACTCCATTTTTAATTCTTTGGATGGCCACCAGAATTTTTATTTTCCTTATTTCTTCTTCTTTAAATTTTCTATGATCCTAACCCAGGTCCAGAGTCTATATCAATATCACCAATTAGTCCGGTAGTCCGTCTTTGTGTATTCAAGCTTTCACTTTCTATGAGTCTTGTCTCTTTAAAATGTAACAACTCCAATCCACAAAGGAACAAGATAGTTTCTTTCTTCTTTAGCTTCCAATTTTTCTCCACAAAGTGGCACTTTCTGCACAGAGTCTTAACCCTTTCCTTTTATTTTGATATTCAAAGTTTTCCGAGCCCCAAACTTAAGTCCTTACGCTGGCTTCTTCCTTTCCCGGTTCGAAGCCCTTATAGCTGTCAAAAATATTTTACTTATTTTTCCTTCACTTGGAACTCGCGCTTCTGTTTCTTTTTTTAAAAACTCATCTTTATCTTAATCCGGGTGCCTTGATCTTACCATCCGATACTCGGTTCCTCTGCTGTCGACTTCTCTCTTTCCTCCTGCACCAATCTTAATCCCGTTGAGACCTTCTCTTGAGGTGGCCATTTTGACCACCACTTCTTGACGTCTTCGGAGGGAAAAGACCCAAAAGGGGGAGATGCGGCTCCCCTCACTCTGGCTGGCAGATTTCCCTTTCTCCGCCGCCCCTACGAGGCAGCTTCAGCCCCGAACCTTGCAGGATCGGGCTCTCCGCAAGAGCCAGGCTGCGGTCGTGGACGATCACAAACCGCCGCCCATTCTCGAGAAGGCTCAACCCGGAAGTCTCACAACCGCCAATCTGCGGGACAGTGGCCTCCCTTGGAAACAGAGTCTGGAAGAGATATGGTGCTCTGTATAACGTCATAAGGAAAACAGTAAAATCTATGGTGCTCTTTATTATGTCATAAGGAAAACAGTAAGGATTTCGGCCTCCCAAAACAATTTGATCGCTTTTTTTAAAAAAATGACTTAATTCATGCCATTTCCAACTTGAATTCAAGAAATGTAACCTTTCATTTGAAAAAAACATTATATAATCTCACATAGATATTAGCTTGGAGCACTTGAAAGTATTTTTATGATTCAGTTAATTCATATTGTAGTATTAAAATGTGACCAAAGGTTTGGAAATATGTTTCAAAAATCATTGTTTTTCTGTACTTAAGCATTGTAAACCCCAACCCTCATCACTGTCCAATTGTAGAATAGCCTTGGATCAAAAGAAAAAAAAACCATTTATAGTACAAAGGTATCAACTGACTCCAGCATGTGTTAGAAATAGTGAAAAAAAGTTTTTGTCCTCTCTAGGTAAATGGATACTTCACCAGTGAAAATTTGAAGCAAGAATAGATTTTCTTCAGATATCTATGTTGCTTTGCTATGCACTGAAGAGTAAAAAAAAGTAACTCAAAACTTATAGTGTAGAAAAGAAGAGGAAAGCCAGTAGAAGAGTTCCAGATGAATCTGAGCACTACTGATTAACACCAGTTTTTGAAATGTTAATTAGTTTTACACTTAACAGCTTGTCATTGTCTAAAAGGGCATTGGAGCAAACTTTACAAAGTGCAGACTGAGGAGTTTTAACCCCTTGGTTGCAGGAGCTGGCACATATCCATATGCTCTTAATAGCACCGTGAATAGACAATTATTAATTAGCTATGGTAAGCTACAAAACAAAGGCAAGGATGTCTCTGCATTGACTAGCACCAACAAACTATAGGAATAAATGCAATATTGCATGAATAAACACCCCAGTATTATACATTGGATCTGCTAAAGCAAATTGTACATCTGACACCCTAGCATGAATTATATTATGCAAAAGTACCCTTAGGAGTTACTAAGGTGTGGGGGTTTGTTTGCATAATATAATTCAAGCTAGGATGTCAGCCATACAATTTGGTTCAGCATTCACAATGCTGGCTTGGGGTCCATTATTATTTCATCAAAATCCAGCTTGAGAATGATTGCATTATTCATTCAAAAGTAACTTGACAACTCAATTTGCGTGAAGACAGTCTTCTTGGCCTTACTTTAAGTGGTTTGTACATCTTCTGCAGATCTGGCTTTATGTCATTAGCTAATTTTTCATGTTAGTTTGCTGTGGTTTTAATTAACAAAAAGTAATAGCCTTGAACTGCAAGTTCTCTACAGTAGACTTTTGTGTTAAATATGAAGGAGTGAAAGCCATTCGTGGTAGGAAATATTAAATAAATTATAGGACTGAAATTATGACCAGCAAATTATTTATTAAATGTCTGTACATGTAAAAAGATGACTTCACACAAAATAGTTACCCCCCCCCCAAATAATAATAATAAAAAATATAGGTACCATAAAATTCCAGACTTGCAACTGTTGAGGAGTCCTGCAGAAGCTCGCACCTCAGGTTAATGGCAGTAGTGATGATCATTTGATGCCACCATAGTATGGATTGAATGGGAATTCCTAGGAGAGGTTCCTTTTGCCTAAGACATCAGGTAACTTGTTCCAGATCAGGCCAGTTAGACATGTCAGGCAGAAATACAGAGCATCCTATACACAAAAGAACTTCTTCCCTCCAAAAAATGGTTGAATTAGTATGTGTTGAGTTTTGGGCTATACAATGCCCATGATCAGTTAACTTTATAAAAGATTCAGTTTTTAAATTAGCAAAAATTAAGGTAGAGTTCAGAATACCTCTGTGCAGGTGGGCAGTTTTCCATCTGGTCAACTATCTTTCCCAATGCCTGAGGGTCAGAGATGGTATTCAGCAGGTTCTGACCAGTTCTGGAAAACCAGTAGTGGAAATTTTGAGTAGTTCGAAGAAGCAGCAAATACCACCTCTGACTGGAGATTTTACAGTATCCTTCCCCTGCCATGCCCACCAAGCCACACCCACAGATTGGTAGTAAAAAAAATTGAAGCCCACCACTGCTGAGGGTCCCGGGACAGCATTGTCCTCAGCCCCTGGCATGCCTTCCCTATTGGACAGTCCCAGTTCCAACTCCTCCTCCTCTGACCTGAGCTCTGAGGGGGCCATGACATTGCCAAGCTTGAAAAACATTGACCTATACAGTTCCTTGACTTGACCCTCATAATTTGTTTTAAGAATCACCCAGAAAACCACATAGGCATTGAGAGGAAGGGGGTGCAAATAAAAAAGACCAGAAGTCACAATGCAAACTCTATGTCTTATATCCTTGCAATCAGGACATCAGAACCCAAGTGCAAAAAAGTAAGACTTTATGTCATCATTCATATTACTTGGTTTATATTTGCTGATGCCTATGAGATAGATTGCTACCTGAAAATCATTGCTTCATATGCTTACCATAGCATAGGTTCTTGAAAAGGAGTGCACAAAGATTTTTCCAATATTAACATGCATCAAATGGACTGGAAACAAAGGAGACTGGATAATTTTGCTAAGTCTGCATTTTTAACCATACAATATAACTTGCAGCTCAACTTGCTTGTAAAAATGCAATTATATTTTAGACCATGTAGTACACTACTATGATTTTTATGATGTAATTCTCACTTCACGAAATACAGTAGGAAGTTAATTTACGTAAAATGCACATAAAATGAATATTCCAAATATAAAAAATATTTTAAAATAATTTTAAATTGCCAATTTTAATATGAATGTTCATGTCTTTTTTGTTTTGCTATATTTTCCTTTGAAAAGGATGGAACATAGAGAAAACTGAGCTTGCTAGATACAGATTATTTCACTTGGTCCAGGATATTATCAATAATATTTAAATTGACTGTAAAGTTACTATATTAATAGAATGAAAGCATGACTGAGTGTACATGCTATCATATAACTGTCAGTCCTAAACCATTTATATGCCTATTTAAGTTCAGCTTTGCAGTGAAAGAAAAGGACAGAATATATGATTGATTAAAATTCAGTTGGAATATAATACAACATAATGTTTTAGTCATGTTCTGAGAGTCTACATTTATTATTTTATTTATTAATTACATTTATAGATCACTGAAACCCCAAGGGCTCTTTGGGATTTATAAGAACACTCATTTATAGCAATTTATCATTCTTCTTTATCCTATATATATGTCTGCTATCCATGTTTCTAGTCACCAATTTTGTATGTCTTACTAAATGAAAGACTTTTATCCTGCGCTGAAGATTTCTGGTTCCATGTTTATTATGTTTCATTTGAGATTGCAGAAATTCTAAATAATTGAGGACCATTCCTCAGGGCCTTGGTGGCTCAGGCTGTTAATTGCCTGCACTTAAGTTCCAGCTGCCTACAATTACTGTAGGCTCGAATCCCACCAGGCTCAAGGTTGACTCAGCCTTCCATCCTCTCAGGGTAGGTAAATTGAGGACCCAAGATTGTTGGGGGCAATTAGCTGACCTTGTAAAAATGCTGCTTAGTAATAAGCAGGCATATACAATGGAATGAAGGCTATTGCTGAGCACACTGGGTTGTATCCCAAAAATTGTAAGCCGCCCTGAGTCTCCGGAGAAGGGCGGCATATAAATGTAATTAAAAATAAAAATAAAAAAAAATTCTCTCAATAGCACTTCCAGTTTATTTTGGACAAGGCAGTGGAATGCACTTAGAGCAAAAAGTAGCAGACAAATAACTTGATATATAAGAATGAGGAAAGAAGAGTGATAATGCAAAATTTCCTCCTGCTTTATTTCATAGCATCTTCTGCAATATGCCTGGCAGGGTGAAAATCTGTAAACATATACCCTAGTAGTAATAGCACTGCGGGTAGCAATGATGCTCATGTAGGAATATGTAGCATGAGCTTTAAGGGATATTTTTGAAAGCGAAAAAAAAATTCCAAACTGAAATGATGTCTGTTATTGTTGTTTTCAAACTGCAGATGTTGCATTATCTGCGTAAAATGTGCATTTAAGACTACATTGGTCAGCACCCATAATGTAAAAGGTAATGTGTAAGAGTTTTTATATGCTTCTTGGGATTATAAAAGAATGTGATTAGCACCACAAAGATTTTAATGCTTTATTTAAAGAGTTTGCTATAGGGCAAACACATTTGGTAGACAAGTGAAATGAAAGCCCAGGCATCAGTTTCTCTGTTTTCTATTAAGTAATGTTGCGAAGTAAGCAGAAGTTGGATTCAGATATCAGATAATTATCTTCACACTGTGTGTCACAGTAAATAATTTTAATTGGTTTAACTTCAGGGACCATTACTGGCCTAATTAGAAACATGAAAAGGCTACAAGTATTAGGAAATATCCTGAAGGAATGAGAGCATTAGCAATTCTGTCAAGCCATTTTAAAAATAAGTACACACTAGTAGTCACATTTTGGTAAAAGGCAGATTATTTGGAAGGTACATTTAAGAAAATGGTATTTGAGGATGTTTACGGTATGTGTGTGTGTGTGTGTGTGTGTGTATACAGATATAGATATATGACTGTACATGGACTACCACGTGCATGTATTCATAAATATGTAACCACATAATTTATGGTGAGCCATCATGGTGACCTAACATTCCTCCAGAATAGACAAACACATTGTGGCTGAATATTTTTATTTATTTATTTGATTTGTCAATCATTTACAAGATAATAGGTATAAGTATAAACATAGTTATGAATACATGAAATGGATACATATAAGAAAAATAAAAAGAATCAATAGGACAGGGATGGTAGGCACGTTGGTGCACTTATGCACAGACCCCTACAGACAGGTTAAAGTTTTTGGGGTTTGGGGAAGAAACCACAGAATCAGGTAGAGTATTCCAGACATTGACTACTCTGTTGCTGAAGTCGTATTTCCTGCAATCAAGGAGATTCAAGGTGCTGGTGTTGACCTATAAAGCCATTCATGGCATTGGACCAGGGTATTTGCGGGAGAGCCTGCTGCCAATAACGGTCTCCTGATGTCCTGTGCGCTCCCACCGACAGGGCCTTCTCTGGGTGCCGTCAGCCAGGCAATGTCGGCTGGGGGTCCCCAGGAGTAGGGCCTTCTCTGTGGGAGTACCCACCCTATGGAACCAGCTCCCCCTGGAGCTCCGGGTGCCCTGACCTCCGATCCTTCCACCATGGCCTAAAAACATAGCCATGTTTTTAGGCCATGACGGAAGGATCGGAGGTCATTCCAACTAGCCTACCTGGACTGAGGGGGGGAGGGTTTTAGTGTAGTTTTAATGGTAATGGTTTTATGAGACTTTGGGTTTAATACTTTTTTAATACTTGTATATTTGTATTATTGTTTTTATCATTGTAAGCCACCCTGAGTCCTTAGGGAGATAGGGCAGCATATAAGTCTCATAAATAAATAAATAAATAAATAAATAAATAAATAAATAAATAAATAAATAAATAAGGTTTGGTGCAGTTAACCTTGAGTTTGTATCTATTGTGTGCTCTTGTATTGTTATAGTTGAAGCTGAAGTATTCATTGACAGGTAGGACATTGCAATGTATGATTTTATATACTATACTTAGATCAGACTTATGCCACTTTATATGCCACTTGAGTGCATGATTTGGGCTGCCAAAATCTCTCCAAAGTTATATGGACTCATATGTACTCTGCACAGCTGGTTAGAGTTTTATTGTTGATGATTTTCTGATCAGATTGGTAGGATTCAGTTTTTGCAGTCAGTTTGCATTCTGGAAGTTGCATAATTTCATTGTGTTTGTAGTCACTAACATTAGTCATATGGACTTTAAGTTTGACCAAGCTTCATTTCTTAATCACTTTAGATTTAATCTTTTTTCTTTGTTTTATTTTTAAACATTGATAATTTTCAGGGTAGTTAATTTTTAAATCACTGGGTAGGTTGTTTTCCATTTTTTTGTAAAAAAAAAATTAACTAAGGTTTAAAGATTTGTAAGTTTTTTTTAACATACCACAAAAAGATTATTATTGTTGGCTTTAGAAAGTTTTAAATGAATTAAGGACTTAAATGGAATTGATTTAAAACATTGAAGCTAAGTGTAAGCTTTCTCATGGGGAAATCCTCATTTTATACTTTTAAACTGATAAGATAACTTTGAAGTTTGAACACTAGAGGACATCAGATAGCTATCTTAAAAGAAATTTTAGATGATTGAGTGCATGAAGAATTAAAATTGTTTGACTTGATAATAGAATAAGAAGATATTATTGAACAGAAACAAGTCCTATTAATAATACTGAAATAGATTTACAGGTGGATAAAAAAAACTCCAAGAAAGAGATGCAAATAATTTCTATGGATAATTCTCAGTTATCGAGGTCATGGTTGTTTGAAAGATATTTTTTCAAAGGGCAACTGGATTTCTTTGTTTTTTCTTGAAGATGTTCACTTCTCATCCAACCAGCTTCTTCAGTTCTCATTGATTCCCCACCATTCAGCCAAAACTAAAGAAGTTTCTTGGATAAAAAGCAAAATCTCTTCAAGAAAAAGAAGAAGAAAAAGCAACTTTGGGACAGATGGAAATAATAGATTTATAAATGAACATGGATGAAGATTTAAAAGATTAAATCTTTTTAGATTTAAAAGATTTAAAACAATGCATTATTTATACAAATAATGAATCAGAAGCATGTTATGGATAATATTTTTATATTGGATTTACAAAATGTATTTTCTGGAGTTTCCACACTGGAGTTAGAAGAGGCTCCTGATAAAGATGACAAAAACTTTGAGAGAAAAGACTAAGACTATTCAGAAACAGATATTAGAATTCTCTTTGAGAAGTTTAAAAAAACAAGAATACAAAATTGGTTTATTTATCAAGATTAGTGAGTTTTTATTGCTAGTGTTGTTCAATGGCTTTTGAGATTGGGACCAGGGGTAGGATTCTACTGGTTAGGACTGGTTCGGGCAAACCAGTAGTTCCGATGACCATTTGGCCCCACCCACCCACTCCTGCTCTTTCCTGTGCTTTATTTCCTGTTTTTTTTAGCACACCTGATTCACACAGTAGAGTGGTTTGCCACGCATCAATTGTTTTACTCACTGGAGATGCAGCAGAACATAAGTAATTGAGTTGAAAATGGGCTTTTAAAAATGTAAAGCATGCATGCAAAGTGTGCATTTGGTGCACATGTGAAGCGTTTGTTACACCGGTAATCGGAATCGCACCACTGGTTGGGACTGTATGGTAATGGTTATTTATGATCATATTTATTGCTTTTTGATTGGAACTGGAGTTTGACTATTTGAACAGAAGAAATAAGGGGGAATCTGTTTAAATATAAATGGAGATATACATATAAAAGAAAGGATTCAAATGAATGTAATAAATAAAGTTTGTAATAATTTTATTGTTACTGCTGATAACCCTTATTGGACTGTTGCTGATTAATATGGAAATATGAGGTTTTAAGGTGTATACAGAATGAGCCAAGTTATTAAATAATGGGGCATTGCATTGTACTTTAAGAGATAATGATAAGCAGTTAACATTGATTATACATTCTAGGAATGAAGGATGATTCTTCCATGTTTTTCCCCATTTTTTTCTTTTTATATACTTTACAATTTTTTAATTTTTGTATTATATAGTTGTATTAGTTTTATCTGTATAATATAATCTTCAATAAAAATATTGAGAAAAAATAAATACGCCAGCATGCATAGAATACAGTTTCCATAGCATTTGGCATCTCTTAATACTGTGTTAAAGGGGAACATCCAAACTGCTGCTTTTCAAAAATCCCAGCTTCTTTTTTTATGAATTAAACAAAAATTAAAGAGTTGAGAGACTCTATGAAACAGTAACTCAGAGGGCAAGACAAAAAGAGAGACAGAGACAAATTGGTTGTTCAGCAGTGCACAGCTTCACTATTTTTTCCTCTGACCACTTCAGTATTTTACATTCTAGTGATCATGAGTCATTCTAAATAAATATGCAGATGATACAATAATGTTTCAGGGTAATTAGTTACTAAATGACCAGAAAAGAACCTATTTCTATCTGTATATTTGGTTGCAAGATGCAGGTCTTAAGGTGAATATTTTATGCTATGGACATGATCAGATTTCTGTGGTCCTTGCAATAGGATACCAGATCTATTGCCTAGATTGCTTCACAATCCAACATTCTTTTCCCATATGCCCCTGTCCCCCCCAATAACCTGTAACAAAATGAAAGGCTTATGACTTTTGGAAATGATGGTAGGCATGCTAGATTTTTGATACAGTCTGTTGATTTTCTTACAAGAGGAAAGGATCTTGAAGCACAGGATCTCTGATAGATTACACTTTCGTCAGTTTATATTGGAGAAAAGGGAATTCACTTAGAAGCTGACTGTATTTTTATTGTCATGAGTCATGCAGTGCACAATAAAATTTATGAACATTGTTAGAATTATGAACATCCATTAGGGCATGCCTATCCATCCATAAACACTCACCATGAACAGAAATGCTACAGTATGCAAGATAATTTGCTATGCATTTTTGATCAGAGCTTACACTATTGCTATGATTATTATGGAGGCCTTCATTTATGTAGATATTACAGGTTGTGTTTAGACAAATATATAAATAAACAAATACATAAATTCACTAGAACATATTCCAAAATCAGTATATAGGAATACAGTCTTTATTTGCTTCTTTATTTGTTTTGTGCTAATACATATATTAATGTCAAATCTGATATAATGAAAAGTGGAGGGCTTTTACATATACAAATTTATTTGAAGCTAAAAGAGCTATCAAATATGTATTCCAATTATTATTCAAGAGCTATGTTTTTACTTTCATTTGAATATTATTATTTTTAATTTATGCTTTATTTCATTTTTATAAAATGCAGCAAAATTATTTGTTTCACTAAGTAAATAACAAATTATTAAGTATTGCAATAGACTATAGTCAGGTACAGTCACACCACAAACCAGAAGAATACAAAAAGAGAACCAACTCAAAGCAAAAGATAGAGAAGTTCTCAAACTCTAAAAAAGACCAACCATCACTATCCTCCCAGTGGTCAAAGGTCAAACCACTGTTATAATGGACAAAACACAACACACACAGAAATTTGTATATGTAAAAGCCCTCCACTTTTCATCATATCAGATCTGAGATTAATATAGGTATAGCACAAAGCAACCGACAAGTAGCAACAATGGTACCTTGGAAGTTCTGCATAAAATTCTATTTGCCTGAAAGCAAGAACTGGTGTTACCATAAAAAAGTAATCAATAGAAAGTAAACAAGCTAAAGTATTCTGGGACTTTGGAATTCAAACTGGGCACCTGCCACATACCCCAGACTTTACAATTGTTGATAAGAAAGTCAAAAAAGCCTAGATATTGGATATGACAGTACATGGAGATAGGAGAATAGAAGAGAAAGAACTAAAGAAGATTAAAAAAATACAAAGACCTGAAAATAGAAACAGAATGATGGTGGGAAAAGAAAACAAAGGTAGTACCAGTGGTAATAGGTGTCTTGGGTACAATCACAAAACAATTGGAGCACCACTTGAACACCATTGAAATTGACAAAATCACCATTAGTCAATTGCAAAAGGCAGCTTTACTCTTCTGTTCTTGTACTGCCATGTCCATTACCCTACCTGTTTGAATTCTATAGTCCCAGATCACTTTAGCCTTTTCATTTGTTACTTTCTCTATTTTGCAGTCCCACCAGATTTTGCTTGAAGGCAATTTTTTTTCAAATCTTCCAATGCATTATTTCCTGCTACTTTGTCATGCCATTGTTTGTAGTCAGTCTTTGCAATTTTTTTGCAGCAGCTAACCATGTGGTCTATTGCAGAGGTGCAACTTGTCTGTTGCTGTCTTCTCAATTCTGGCTTTGTATGCATTTATTCTTTTGGTCCTGTGCAGCCAAAATTAGTTCCTCAGTCTCTTTCTTCAACTTTCCTGCTCTTAGCCAAGTCTCATTACTACCTGTTTTACCTGTTAATTTTTAATGTATTGGCCTTGTAATACTTTATATTCCGATGCATCTTTTCTATTCTTCATTTGGTTTTTCTTGTAGACCATTTTGGTCTCTCCAGTATTCAGTAAGCCTTCCTAGTATAGATGCATTTTCTTCACTGTCCCTCAATTATTCTCTTCCAATGGCCTTTTTTCTTCTTCAACAATTTGATGTACTTTGCAATATTCCACACCCACCTATTTTCTTAATAACTAAAGTCTGTCAACAACCTTCTGAGGATGAAGGGCATGATTCATTGTCATTATTTTTCTAGTCCTTCTATCCAGGGCTTTTAGTTCTGCTTGAATCCAGTTTTATTATTCTGACTGTGATTCTAATGACTAGAATTGCCAACGTGCTGATTGCCTTGATGGTATTTCCTCCAATGAGTTTGGACTTTAAGATCTTCATTATTCCCTTGATGTATTCACTTATAACCTTTTTCTTAACTTCAGTGTGCTTGATGTTGTCAGCTTGAAGGATGCCTAGGTATTTGTAATGATCATCTTCATCAAGACTCTTGATGTTACTTCAATGAAGCATCTTGATTCCTTCAATTTTCATTATTTTTCCCTGTTTGACTGTAAGCATGACAAATTTGTCCACTCCAAACTCCATTGCAATATCTTGGCTGTATACATGGACATTGTTAGGCAGCGATTCTATTTCAGATGGTAATTTTCCATACAGCTTCAGATTACTCGTGTAAAGGAGATTGAATAATATGGCAGATGTTTTTGATGTTTGATAGTCATGGCCTGAGTTATTCAGTATTATTGACAAAGGAATCAGTACAATTCCAAACAGTAGTATGGATAGTGAATTTCCTTGGAAGAATATTAACCTTTCCCATTCTATCACCATTAACCAGCAAATGTGTCTATTGACTCCTGTCATTTCTAGGCTTATCCAATCATGTGGCAGGTAGTTGAATGGCTTCTTGTAATCAATCCATGCTATATGAAAATTGGTCTTCCTTTTCTTGCAGTTTTCCAGAATCATCATCTTTTTATTATTATTATTATGGTTTGTCACCCAATCAGCCAGATGTTCTACTAAAAAAAATGTTGGATAATTTTTCTGCTTGGCATTGTTACTAAATCTTCTTTTTCTGTCTCTGTGGCCTTATGTGGTTCCAATTCTGTCAGCATTAGAGCCATCTAGTTTAATCCATCAGAGTAAATGATACTTTTTTTTCACACTTTGATAAAACATTGGCCCCTGTTAGTTAAACTGACTTTATTTCAAGCCTGCAGCAACACAATTTATTCTCCATTTTTTCTCTTTCCCCAGTAACAGTCAACGTGAAATGGTTGTTTTACTTACATAGTTGCTGTTACATTACACTTGATAATAATCCAGAATTTTCTTCAAGTTACTCCAAATGCCACAATGGTCTAAATTGAGCAGCGTATCTCCAACTGTCCACATTTTTCTTATCTGTTCTAGGCAGCAGGTTTCTTAGCAGACAGTTTCTAATTATGAAAATAGCTGCATATTAATGATTCACTGCTTACATAAACAAGTGGCCTTAGAGAAATAAGGCAACGAACTTGGCAAGATTTGATTATGCTTAATTGAATGTAAATAATGTGTAAACTTTTAGATTCCAAATCCTGATGATGCTGTTAATATACACAAATTATTGTTACGTACTCAACACTTAGTATTTATGGTTATTCGGGAGACCTTGTTTCCGAGGGAGGTCTCTGTTGCAGAGATAGGCGGGAGTGAGATCCTCCTCCTGAGATGGGGGCCTAATGGGCAGGTGGGCTTGCTGCTAGCATACCTTGCTGCTAGCATACCTTTCCCTCAGCTATGTGGCAGCGGCCCTGCCTGGGCTTCTCGATCTCCTCTCCGGGGTGGCGGTGGAGCTCCCGGACCTTATGGTTTTGGGGGACTTCAACTTGCCTTCCTTGGGGGGGGGGTCGGGTTTGGCCCAGGAATTCATGGCTTCTATGGAGGCCATGGGCCTGACCCAATTGATTCAAGGCCCTACTCATGGAGGGGGAAACACTCTTGACCTAGTTTTTGTCTCTGAACAGTGGCGGAGTGACAGAGGGCAGGTCACTATTACGACTCTGCCTGTTCCATGGTCTGATCACTATCTCCTATGGCTGGTCTTCCAACAGGCCGTCCCCCACTGCTGGGATGAGGAGCCACCTAGATGGTTCCGCCCCAGGCCTAATGGACCCTGAGAGGTTCCAGGCAGAACTGGGGTTTTTTCCTTCTTCCCTTGCTCACAGCTCTGCCGAAGATCTGGCAGTAGCCTGGCATCGGGCTGCGTCGGAGGCCCTCGACAGAGTTGTCCCCATGCATCCCCTTGTGCGCCGTGGATCCCGGTTAGCTCCTTGGTATACTGAGGAGCTCCGGGGATGCGCCGTCGAAGGGGTTTAGAGAGCAGGTGGAGGTCTACCCGTTCCCAATCCGACCGAGCCCAGTTAAGAACCTTTATTAGGACTTACCTGGTAGCTATGAGAGAGGCGAGAAGATCTTATCTCCCCGCTCTCATAGCGTCTGCAGATAATCGCCCGACCGCCCTGTTTCGGGTTACTCGCTCCCTCCTTTGGTTGGAGGGGGGATCGGACCCGTTGGGTAAGGCTGAGAATTTGTGCAATATCTGTCGGATAAGATTGCTCGTATTCGGGACGGGTTGTCCTCCGATTTGCAGTGGTCTGAGGAAGGGGTGCAGGGAGTCTGGCTATTGTTATCTGGGATGAGTTCGATCCGGTTTCCGAGGATGAAGTGGACATGATTATGTGGCAAATGAGTTCCACCACATGTTTGTTGGACCCGTGTCCCTCCTGGCTGGCTTATGCCACCAGGGAGGCCACCCGGTTGGCTCGGGCAGTTATCAACGCTTCTTAAGGGAGGTGTCTTTCCCACCACCTTGAAAAGCGGTGGTGAGACCCCTCCTGAAGAAGCCTGCCTTGGACCCGACTGTGTTAGACAACTTTCGTCCAGTCTCCAACCTTCGTTTTTTGGCGAAGGTTGTTGAGAGTGTGGTGGCTCAACAGGTTCCACTTTTCCTGGATGAAGCAGACTACCTAGATCCGTATCAATCGGGTTCCGACCGGGTACAGCACGGAGACGGCATTGGTCGCTGATGGATGATCTCTGGAGGGCTCGGGATAGGGGTTTTTCCTCTGTCCTGGTCCTATTAGACCTCTCAGTGGCTTTCGATACCATCGACCATGGTATCCTTTTGCGTTGCCTTGAGGGGTTGGGAGTGGGGGGCACCGTTCTTCAGTGGTTCTCCTCCTACCTCTCGGGCGTGCAATTGGTGTTGGCAGGGGGGTTCAGGTCGTCCCCTAGGATCCTCCCTTGTGGGGTCCCTCAGGAGTCGGTCCTTTCCCCCCTTTTATTTAACATCTACATGAAGCCGCTGGGTGAGATCATCCGTGGTTTTGGGGTGAAATTCCATCAGTACGCTGATGATACTCAGCTGTACATTTCCACCCCAGGCCAGATCAGTGATGCCCTCTCCCTGATGACTCGGTGTTTGGATGCGATGCGGAACTGGATGAGCGGGAACATGCTTGACTCAACCCGCCAAGACTGAGTGGCTGTGCATACCGGCGTCGGCCCAGTCAAGATTATCCATCTTTGGCCATAGGGGAGAGGTGTTGCCCCCTGTGGATAGGGCGGAATCTGGGGGTCCTCCTGGATGTACGGCTCGGTTGGAGGAGCAGGTGGGGCCGTTGCCAGGGGGGCCTTTGCCCAGCTCCGCCTTGTTCGACAACTTCGCCTTTTTCTGGACCGGGACGCCCTGCGCACGGTCACTCATGCCCTTGTTACCTCTAGGCTCGACTACTGCAACGTTCTCTATTTGGGACTGCCCTTGCATACCATCCGGAGATTGCAGCTGGTGCAGAATGCGGCGGCGCGGGTGGTGATGGGAGTTACCTGGTTCTCCCATGTGACCCTCCTCCTGCGCGGCCTGCATTGGTTGCCGGTTGTGCTCCGGGTGAGATTCAAGGTTTTAGTGTTAACATACAAAGTCCTTCACGACATGGGTCCTCAGTATTTAAGGGAGCGTCTTCTTCCAATGTCGAATACTGATCGCCCTGTGCGAGCTCATAGGCAAGGACTCCTCGGGGTCCCGTCGGCGGGCCAATGCCGTCTGGCGGTTCCCCGACGACGAGCCTTTTCTGTCGCGGCCCCTGACCTTTGGAATCATCTGGCCCCTGACCTCCACACCTTTCGCCGCGAGTTGAAGACCTGGTTATTTGACCAACCCGGGCTGTGACCCTTGGGGAGGGTTGTTTTAATTATTTTATAAATGTTTGAACTTATAATTTAATCTAATTGTTTTTTAATGTATTTATTGTCTCTTGTTTTTAGTTGTAAGCCGCCCCGAGTCTTTGGAGATGGGGCGGCATATAAGTTCAAATAATAAATAAATAAATAAATAAACCTAAATAGTACAGGTAGTCCTAGACTTATGACCACAACTGACCCCATAATTTCTGTTGCTAAGCCAAACAATTGTTAAATGAGTTTTGCCTTTCTTGCAACAGTTGTTAAATGAATCTGGCATCCCTACTGACTGCTTCTCAGAAGGTTGCAAAAAGTGTTTACATGACCAGGATACTGCAACCATCATAAATATGATTCAGCTGCCAAGCTTCTGAATTTGATTGTATGACCATGGGGATACTGCAACAGTTATAAATGTGAAAATGGTGCATTAGTCACTTTTTCAGGGCTATTGTAACTTTGAATGGTCACTAAATGAACTGTTGTAAGTTGAGGACTACCTCTACTATTAAAAGTTAGGAATATCTGGTCTACACTAGTTTTCCAAGCTTTCCAAGGGAAGAATCCGGTTCTTTTTTTCTTCTTCTCCTGATTATTTCATGCAATCCAGGGGCATCTGTGTGAAGGGCTAAGATAGTGGCCATGATCATATGATGAAAATCCTGCTCCTTTTTCACATGTATAAGAAATGCATGTCGAGGGATTCTTCCCTTGGCAAAGCTTAGAACCTTAGTGTAAACCTAACCATTTTGAACTTTGAATAATACTGCTATTGAATTACTAATACTCTAGTAATTACAATTATGTTGTAATGATAAATTATAAAATGTGGAATATGTAATAATATTTTATAAACTTTAACAGCATCAGTACGATTTGGAATCTAAAAGTTTACACATTATTTACATTTAATTAAGCATAATCAAATCCTGCCAGATTGCATTGTTCTATTTCTCTAAGGCCACTTGTTTATGTTTGGCATGGTTTTTACCAGGTTGCTTCAGTCACTGTTTTAACTTTTTGACAGTCTGAACTCCTGGCCTGTGGATGACCTGGTCCAACTTATGAAATTTATTTAATCTTTTACAGTATATAGAGTGAAGATATTCAACTTATAGTACAGTGTATACTTATATTATATAATTATGATTGTATTTCTCCTTCTGAAGAGAATCCAGGCAGAGTAATCTTGCATTTCTTTCTCCCTGTTTTTCTGGGTTAACATCAGATTTTCCTAATGACTGCCACATACTTTCATGCCATATTTCAGGCTCAACTCCATATTTCTCTACAACCACATATGCTGTGTTCCTGATCATCTGTTCCTTTCTTTTTCTTTTTCTGAGCTCTTGAAATGGAAGAGGCACCCTATACAGCGATTCATCTCCACATACCCATATTCATTGATATTAGAAGCACTGCAAGAAAATAAATCTGGGTGTTTGTCTACATGAACATCGAATGCCAACCACCCTGTACGAGCGCACAGACAGGGGCTCCTTGGGGTGCCGTCTGCGACCCAGTGTCATTTGGCGATGTCCCGGGGGAGGGCGATTCTGTGGCAGCTCCCACTTTGTGGAACCAACTTCCCCTGGGGCTCCGTTTGGCCCCTGATCTTCACACCTTCTGTCATGACCTAAAGACTTGGCTGTTTGAACAGTCTGGGCTGTGCTGACCTCCTGGGGGTGGGGGATCTTGTTTTAAATTGTGGGGGTTTTATTTAATCTGACTTGGTTTGTTTAATATGGTTTTATGTAATTAATTTATTGTGTGGTTTTAGCTGGGAGCCGCCCCGAGTCCTTTTTGGAGTGGGGGCGGCATACAAGTCAAATTAATAATAATAATAATAACAACAACAACAACAACAACAACAACATTTGGAAAACACAATTCACTTCAAGTGAGTAATACACTTCAGTCGTTTTATACTCTTCATCTTGTCCTGGTCTACCAACAATTTTTCTTTGTTTTTTTTTAAACTGGGAAAAATCTTTAATTATTTATTGGGATAATATAAGATAATAGGTAGATGATGATAGATAGATAGATATTGTCTTTATTTAGTGACTGCCTTGTTTAATGACTATTTACACTTATAACATGATGAACAAATAACTAATCTTCACATTTAGTATCTTTGCAGATCTTAAAGCAAAGAAAATATCAAAAGCACAGTTGCAGTCTTACTTTGTGACCATTTTGCTTAACAAAACAGTTGTTAAGAAATCTAAATGCAGTTGCCGAACAAAGACTATTTATATGTATGTTTGTACAGTATGTTTTTATATTGCATGCAGTCAATGCAAACATCTCACATTAGTTAATGATAAACCAATAAATAACAGCAGTATTTAAAATAAAACATCTGATGCAAAATAAAATAAAATTTTTTTATAACAATTAAAAAGCATTAAAAATAAGATTCATGGCAGCAAAAAATCAAGATGTATTCCAAGTCCAAATAAAAACAATTTCAATGGCCTCAGCAATCTCAATCCAATAGCTGTTAAAACATAGTTATCACAAAGGAAAGCAAAAGTAAAAATATGTGCTGAAAATATCTCTTTTAAAAATTCATGAATAAATCAAACAATTTGGTTAAGAGAAAGAATTCCAAAGTATATACATTATCACCAAAAAGACCCAGATATGTTCTTTTTCCAGCTGTATAAGTACAAAGCTTTCAGGATTGGCATTAAATCCTATTAGGAGACCTTGAGGCTCATTTTCCTTGGTGGATAAAGACCATTTTAAAGACTATGTTATATATAAAAGGGGTGGAAGCAGAATGACATCATGACAGCTATCTTGCAAATTTTAACATACACATATACACATTGTCTCTAGTTACAGATATCTTCTTCACATTTCAAAGAAAGTTTCCAGAAGATTTGTCCAAAAAGGAAACACTTTTTAGGTATAATGCCAAATTCAATATATGTCAATATGATAATATAACAAAAGAAGTTTCTCCATTTGAGAAATGAACCAGGTCCATTTGACATATCCCATTCAGGATGGGGTTTTTTTTAGGATCAAACCGTAAACTTTCTGAGCTGTTTCAATATTTAGCTGAAAGGTTACATTTGATTTCTTGGGCAAGCAACTTTCTAATCAAGACTGCTATCAGATCTATCTAATCTATTTCTATATCTTTCTATCTTTATCATCTCTATCTCTATCTACATCTACATCTATCTCTATACCTATATCTATCCATATCTATCTATCTATCTATCTATCTATCTATCTATCTATCTATCTCTATCTATCTATCTATCTATCTATCTATCTATCATCTATCTATCGATCTATCATCTATTTATCTATCAATCCTAGTTTCGTTCTTTCTGTCTGTCTGTCTGTTATCTATCATCTCTCTTATCTTCTTACATATCTATGTCTCTTGCAGGTAAAGTAAACATCAAATGCTGGATGCAGAGAGGAAATTTTCAGAATGCCACTATATCATTTACTTTTCTTTGTGGAAATAAATATATGTAAATATGTATATTTTGTGTAATATTAGCTGGAAATAATGGTTGCAGCAATCTAATACTTTGAAGCATACCATATTTAGAAAGGTATATATGCATGACTAACCCAAATTTAATAAAGGCATATTTTCTTTTCGTGTAATATATTATATTGTATTTCTTACTTTATCAAAACTGTTTTCATACAGATATTTATATATCTGTCTATCTATATGCTGACTTTGCTCAAATGACCTATGTTTGATAAACTGGTTTTATATTTATTTACTTTTTTTCTGCATTCCATTTTGATTGTTCTCTGCTTTTATGAACTTTTATCTCCAATGTATATGATGATGACAGCCTAAGTACAATTGACCTCTAGACTCAGTGATGTGGAAAGCTATATTTAATCAAATGTTGTTGCCCCCATATCCATTCTGCAGACAAAATGTAAATGTCTTTATGTCTTTTCATGTACCCAAACATAAAATTTGTTAGTTGTTCCTCTAAGCATAGTTTTGTTTAGACTTTTATTTGAAGTGGAATGATTTAAACACTCATTTAATAGGAATGTTTGAGGATTTCATGATTTACAAATTCCAATGCAAACTGGTCTGATCAGTGTCTCTCAGAATAATGTAGTCCAGAGGGAAAATAATGTATTTAAGTGTGTGATGAAACATTAATTTCAGGAATTACAAATTAACATAGCAATGGACAGAAAGACCTACAAGTGAGAATGTGCAAAAGGTACATGGATGGTAATTGACTGATTTATTAATTTCTAATTTATATATGTTTGTGTATGTGTTTAAACCCAACAATATCCTCAGCAAACCATGTAGCAACTTTTCCATTAAGTAGTCTCATTGTGATAAGTTGGCTTTTCATTGATTTCCTTGTTTTTGTGATTACCAAACAAAGCAACATCATCAGTGCTAGAAGGGAATGGGGTTTGCTTTTATTTTATATGCTAGTGATTTGCCCTATTATTGTCAGTGGGAGTGTTCTCAGTGATTCTTGATAAGGCTGCTGTTTACTATTAGTTTAGTTTGCCATGTGCCTACTGTTGGCTGATTTGTCTGAGGGCTGAGGTTCTAGGAATTCTCTAGTATTTTTGGCCTGATCTAGTATGCTCACAGTTTCCCAGCTGAAACTATGGTTAAATTTGTGCATGTTTATGAAATCAAGAAATCTTCATCATGTCTTCTTTTAGCTAGTTGGTGTTCATGGACGCGCTCTGCTAGTCTTCTGCCTCTTTGCCTACATAATGGCTATTACAGTCCTTAAAGTTTATGGTTTTTTCTTTCTTTTTTGTCTTTTGGTTTACTTAGGAAATGTTGGAGCGCTTTAGTTGTGTGTTATGGTGATGCCAAGAGATTGTAATGGTTTGTTGGTGTTTTGTGAGAGTTTTTTATGCATGGCAATGTTATCCTCACAGCTTGTATTGGTTGTGCTATATTGGATTGAGTAGTCAGTCACTTTTGATAAAGTTACATAACTATCCATTTTGGTGGAAGATATTGTATAGATGATTGGTTTATTGGCCATGAAATGGGATCCATAATCTGGGTTGAGAGTGTGAGAGTGCTATTGATTCTAGGCATTACATTATGGTCTCTGCTATAAGTGATCACATGAGTGTTTGTTTGATTTATTAATATGGAATGCCTGTGATTGACTCTATATTCATATACCAGGCTTGCCTCCATCTGATTGGACCTCCTTTAATCTTTGTAAAAGTTTTGTAAAAAAAAATCTAGCACAGCAAAAATGTTATAGTATTGTTAATATTCGTCCTCTCTCAGTTTGATCATGGTTTAGATCAGTGGCTTTAAACAGGATTCTTTAAAGCAACTGATCTAATTCTAAACCATGATCAAACTAAGAGAGGAAAACATTAGTAATACAATAGAATTTTTGCAGTGCTAGATTTTTTTTTACAAATCTTTTACAAAGAATTGCTCCAATGTGGACCAATTATATCCTTAAACCCAAAGAAAAGTGTCAAATCAGTTTAGAAATGTGCCTGATTTCTTATACAGCAATGAAAACTACTCTTGTCTGTACATATTTTCTAATTGATCCAAATAATATTTGTTTTCCCAAAAAAATATTTTCTAATACAAATAATATGCATCTTTACAGACAATGAAAGAATGTGACAAAGTAGGATTCCTTGAGGAGTAAATTTAATTTGAATGCATGACATGATAGTAATAATACTCTCTCAAGGTTTATTTATGTGTTCGTTAGATAGTCCTTATCTTTCCTCCAGGAGCTCAAGGTTTTTGACAGGATGCTCTTTTTAAGTCATCCCATAACAATTATGTGAGACAGATTAGCCTGAACAAGAGTCATTGGCCAAAAGTTACTAAGTGAGCTTCTGTGGTTAAAATTGGACTTGAACATGTCGCCATGGTCCTATTCCAGCATCTTAACCACTAGAACATACTGTAAATATGCCAGCAGAGAGGATCAGATTAGCAAGAACCCTATAAATATATGGCTCAGAGACCTGTATAAATACCAAAGTGGGAAAAGGAAATATTCTATATCCTGACAAAAGCAAACTTAAACTCTATCCCTTTCATATGTACAGATGTTATCATGTAATAAAATACACATGAAAGTGATAGAGCTTGTGTTCAGTTGGCATGGTGCTGTTTTTAATCATTCTGTTCTTCTCCTTTCAGGTACTTCTGCCTATAGTTCCTCTCCTCTACTCAGCTAGGGAGTTCCTTCAATTTCTCAGCAACCCAGCTTTCCTCATCTATTGATAAAACCAACACTAAAATTAAATCACAACACAATCTGTATTTTGACAATTAAAATTGGTTTCTCTTCTCATAAGAGACTTTAGGATAGAGAGCAGAGAGATATGGGAACTGTGTTTTCAGAAAGTGGCCCAACATCACAGGAACAATAATTCATAACAAAAATAATGGCTTGAATCACTATAGAGTGGATAATGCTGCTGCAGTGGAGAATCCCTATGAAGTCCAGAAAATATGGAGGCAATAGAACATGTCAAGCTTTTAATATTGTGCTCAGCTAATTTTTATTTTTCCAGAATATGGTGTACCGAGCTTCAGACTTTTCAGTTGATGCATCCTTCCGCAGCACATTTACATTGATGTAAATGAAATCAGAATCTAGCTCAGTCTCTTTAAACTAATTAATTTAAAGGGTTTTTTCCTTAACATGCATGTGCACGTGGGCATGCATGTGCACGCATGCACACACACACAAAATCTATTCTATTAATCCTAATTACCTTCTAAGTGTGTCACAATTTTCAAATACCATACCACTAAGACATTGTTTTACTCTGCTAGCCATTCCTCAGCAGCACTGAAATGGTTAATGCAGAGAAGCCAGGTTATTACACATTTCAATTCCAGAGTCAAATATAAAAATTTCTATTATAGGGACAATTAATTACATCTCAAAATGGCAAATGTGCATCCTTGTCAGGTAGAGTGTACTCTGATGGCCTTTCCTCAAACACTGAATGTGGAGATTTGATCTCTTCTAATGGTGCTGAGAAAAGGGTAATTACGCTATGGTCAAAGCTAATTTGCTTTCTGCCAGATGAACTGTTGTATTTTATTGTACGCTGACATTTTAAAGTAATTACGGCACTGTTGACCTTAGACAATTCCAGTTGTATCGCTGTCTACAGCTGCAGCATTCTACCTTTGGCTGGCAGACAGAGGCTGTAACGAGGTAATGACACGGACAAAGAGCACCATATGGGGCTCCTTTGAGATACACAAAGCCCAGTGAAAGGAAACAAGAAAATTTTAACATCATCATTACAGTCGCACATTTTTGCAGTCATAAAGTAGAGTGCATTCCTTACATACAGACACAGGCACAGACACACAAACATACCAAATGTTCTAGGTTGCTCGCCTACTTACCTACCCAGGATCCTGATATGTTTTTTCTTCTCTAAATGACAGTGCGGCATTACGAAGGAAGAGGTCAGGTAGAACCAAATGTGAAGCCTGGGCCTGCCCTGACACAGGGTTCAAAGGCTAAAGACTATTGATTGAGATAAAAGCCTAGGTTCTTATCTAACGTTAAAGACACTTCTTGTTGTCTGAAAGCTGGACCCATAATTAGACAAAAAGGAAAGTGCTCCAGCCAGAGAAATTGCTATTAAACCAAGCTTTGTAAAATAGACAAATTTGTTATTTTCAAGAAAGATGTTATTATGCTTCTGTGTACTTTAGTGAGTTATCTTTGGCTGCCTTTTCTATACTAAGTAATATAAATACGTTCACAGGTCTCCCTCCATTAATACAGCTCAGCTAAGACAGCAAAATAGATTATAATGCAGAGAGAACATTTCATTTCAAAAGGGGACACGTAGTGCAGGTCACAGCACTGTAGAATTTATTATAGTGAAGAATTGTGGGGGGGAGATGGAACTTTGCTGTCACCTTAAATACTATTTGACATTTTAGTACCATATGGAAAACTTGGCTATAGAAATATTCACTTGCTCACAGCAGACCGTTCTACCGATAATGTATCCTGTAACTGGTCTCTATGGTAATTACAAAGAAAATGGGACTCAGTGAATTTCTCTCAAAGTTACCTTTCCATTATGACAGGTTATACTTGGACATGTAGGAAAAGTACAATCAGAACTAGGTTATATGAAGATGGCATTTTACAAATGAGGTTACCATGCAATAACAGGTGCCTTCTAATAGGATGAGTTGTCAGAAGCACATTATGGTTCTTCACACTGATAAAAAATGGGATTACTTCCTGTAGCTTTCTCAGTATAATATGTAATGTTGTTTCTGACTATAACTACTGGCTTGCTGGATTGGATCAAGATCTATTTAATTTAACTTTCCTTTTTCAAACATAGCCAGTCAAATATTTATAGAAGTTTACAAGGTGAGCATGCTGGTAAAAACTATTCATTTCTCCTAACACCCCACACCAACACATTGGATTGTCCCCATTTCTTTAAATATTTTGACTATAAAGGTGAGTGTCCCATTTAAGTAACTGCTCAACAGCTGTTACTGTTTTGTATTCCATTAATTTGTGGGCTCTATTTATGTCTCTACCTGTGACTTTCCAGATGAGTTAGGACTGCAATTGTCAGAAGTCCATGCTAGTAAGAAATTTAGGGAGTTGTCATCAAACATATCTAGAGAATACCAGGTTACTGAAATATGAGCTGGGTTAATATGTGGAAATGGATACCTTATATTCAAAAGCAGGGGTGTCAAACTCGCGGCCCATGGGCTGGATGCATCACACGATGGACATTCCCATGCCTGGTTTAGCAAAGGGGGAAAAAGTCGCAATATGTCACATGACAGCATGATGATGACACGAGTTTGACATCCCTTTTCTAAAAGGTTGAAAGTCTTTAATAAGTAACTTATTATTGAATTCAGTAATGATGAATTATTCATTGAATTCATTGAACAATTTTATAATTATTTCAGAATTTAATATTGTTTTCATGCCATTTTTATTTTCCTCAAGTAATGTAACTGATAATGAAGAGAGGATTGTAGGGATTTTTTTTAAATGGTAGCAGCTAGTAACAGTTACTCAGAGAAAAATTCTATTTGCAAAGAAAACTATGGTGCTAGTGGTAGTAGATAATGTATAGCAAATAAATATATTAATCCTGGGATGCTTAGATTCAAACTTAAATTTGCACTTCATACTGTGCCAGATATAGAATTTTTAATCTAGTTCTATCAGAATCCCGAGTAAAGAACATATTTCTTCTTCTTTTCCAGTATCTATGTGATAATTGGTTACTCCTCAACTGAATCATTCAGTTAATTTCAACCTTTGTTTATATCCTGGACATAAATAACAAAAATGAAAAAGAAGTATAATGTTTGAATGAATTCTAGTGGAATTCACTAGAAATACAAATGGATGGAACATTTGCATATTTTTGTACTGAATTTATTATTACATTTACTCAATCTTTTTGTTATTATTCTCCTTTTAAAAAGCAGATTTTAATTGTAATAACAACTCTATGGATTGATCTTCTTCATAATGCAACCGCAACCATGGAATTAAAACTTCTGTGTAGGGCTTCTACATTAGGCAGCAATCTAGGCAACCATTGAATGGCAAAAAAGAGTATGAATTTTCTGCATCTCTCTACTATCCACCTGCCAGTCTTGATGTAATAACTCAAATATTATTTAACGGTGCCTCATTTCTCAAAGAACAATCATATATCAAGTATTTAACTTTGCAAAGGCCCTCCTAGACACAACTGTCATCTGCTCTTAGAGCAGTTGTTTGTGTTTCTGACAGAACACATGTCACACCTCTGCTTTCTGAGTGACATTGTTTACCAGTTTGTTTTTGACCCCAATTCAAGTTGTTTATGTTGAACTTTAAAGCCTCTCATGGCATGGGATCAGTTTATTTGAGGGACTTCCTCTCCCCAATTTCATTTGCCCAGCCTATCAGATCCAAAAAAAATGAGCACGTTATAAGTTCCGGCCCCTAAGGTGCTATACTTGGTGGGACCTAGATGTTTTTGGCTGAGGTGATCACCCTGAGGTGAGGTTGGCCTCATCATTGTAAATTTCTGGAAGTCCCCAAAGACCTAGTTAGCCAGCAGACCTGTGGACCCCAGGGACAGGAGAACTATGTGAGGTGTTCTACTATTTAACATCTCTTCATCCTTTTACCTTGGTTTATGTACTTTTAAATTTATTTATTCATTGTTTTAGAAATAGGAGGCTATATAAATTGGTTTAATAAATAATAAAAGTCTCAGTGGTTCACTGGTTAGAGTGCAGTACTGCAGGTTACTTCTGCTGATAGCCAGCTGCCTGCAATTTGGCAGATTAAATCTCACCAGGCTCAAGGTTGACTCAATCTTCCATCTTTCCGAGGTGGGTAAAATGAGGACCCAAATTGTTGGGGCAATATGCTGACTCTGTAAACTGCTTAGAGAGGGCTGTAAAGCACAATAAAGTGGTATATAAGTCTAACTGCTATTGCTAATAAGTAAATATATCTTTTTCCAGGCTTTGTGAAATTTAGTATGAAAACTTAAATAGGATTCTGCAACTGATTTCAAGAATTCATTTACAGAACTCCTACAATTTGTAAACCTTGCCTTAGCAGTACACCCAAACTTACTTTATTTGTATCCAGGTACAGGTGAATCCCTACAAAGATATTCTAGTGACCTCACATTGTGATATCTTTTCTTTATCACCTTGTAAAGTTTACTCACCTGAATAAAGTTACAAACATCTTTTCTCATTCAAATTAGGCAATTATACAACTGAATCAATTACTATATAAAACTATCAGTAAAAATTTAATAATCCTTATTTCTGCTTTCTGTAAGAATAAAAATAAAGGCAGGACTGGAAGGAGGAAGTGTATCCTATGAAATGCTTGCACTCATGATGAGAAGTGTCATTTATTTTGCCCACACCCTATGGAACATTCTCCTCCTGGAAGTGAGGCTACCCCCCCCCCCACTTTCTTGGCCTTCCAGAAAAGAGTGAAAACATGGTTCTAAGGCCTTGCATGGGGAGCCCAGAGGAACACACAGTCATGCTCTGAAAGCTTTCCCTTTGCATTTCAAGTGTTTTAATCATCCTTGCATTTAAAAAAATATTTAACTTGTATATACTAATCTTTCCATTTTAATATTTTATTCTACACTTAGAGGCCCTCTGTGAGGGAGATGGGCAGTTCAAAAATGTGTTAGATGAATAAATAAATAAATAAATAAATAAATAAATAAATAAATAAAGACTTCAGGAGCAACAACACAAATTTTTCTTTTATACATAAGCCATTTCTGACCAACTGGAAAGCTAGATATTATTGTCTCTGATTTCCTTATTAAGATGTTTGACAAGCCAGGGGTAGTTATCCAGATCTTGATAGTGATTAGTAAGAGAGGTATCAGTCATGAGTTGGAAAACCTGGAGGATACCAAGAGGCTGCTTGATGAACGTGAGCATTGTTTTGTTTTCTCCTATTTAGTAAAGGAAGCTTTCAGAAACATTTGCACCCTGTTAGTAACCCTGGAATTATCCTTTTCAATTAGGAGTGGGATATTTTTCACTTATGGAAAATGGAAAATGTATGAATCATCTGAACTGGAAGGAAAGAAACAAAACTAGAAAAAGTAATGGAGCTTTGGAAATGGAGCTATGGAGCCTGTCAGTGTTTCACAGGACTTTCTTGATCAGACTAATTACTTAAAATTTGAGAGAGGGGAAAATATGTTTACCTTCTAATATGCTATGTGTCGGTCAAAACAATTCACTACATAATTTACCTGTTGAGATATAGTGGTAATACACTGTTTGGCTATCAGTTCATGTAACACGCAATGTGCTGAAATACTTCTAAAAGGAACCCACATACCATTAAGCAAAAGGTTTACTGAAACATCTTCATAGTTCTTTTTTGTTTTATTGCAAAATGGTTCTGCTTCCTTCTTTCAAGTCAGTCTGCTTTCTATGCAAAGCTATTCTGGACCATAAAAATACAACTCTAATTCATTAAAGACTCTACTAGATCTGTGTCAGAGACTTGACCTTCCAATCTGGGCACAGTTAACTGAGGTAATACCATCTCCTCATTATGATCTTGAATTTATTGTCCATGAAATAGGCTGTTGCCTGTTTTTCTATCAAAACAAATATAAAGAGAAATCTGGCACATAAAAATAGAAGTCAAAATGTTGATTCTTCCTTACTATTATAGCAAATGTTACAGTGTTTAAGAATGGTCATTTTTCTAAAACCTATGTTTTTAGAAGGGTAAAAAATAAAATTATTCACAATATTGTTTTTATTATTTGAATGGCTTAGACACAACTATTTGATGAGGTTCCAGATGAAATGTGATTCATGCTTAGGCATTTTGAAATGAGTTCTCTCCTTGCTGACAAACCATTATATACTAAATGTAAAAGAAAGTAACTACAATTGTAATAATACTCCTTGAATAAATATGGTATGTGTTATGTATGTAGGTTTGAATGTTATTGGTTTAGTTTGAATTGTTCTTGTAAAATGTCAAATATGATTGGTTTAAAAAGTGCGGGAAAACCCTGCACTCTGATTGGCTGGCAACTACGGCTGCTGACTATAAGTAGCAGCCGTAGCCCAGCCAAGTGGGGTCCATTCGAGCTGTAGTCACTTAATAAACTCTTCACTGAAGCTCTTCGTGTCTGACTCTTCATGCAAACTTAACACTGGCGATGAGGATGGGATTCCCCTGAAGAGAAGACGATGCGGAAGACAAGCAGAAGAGCGAGATGGCTGCGCTGAACACCCCCCCAGCCCCGTTCGATCTGGCGGAAGAAGACTGGGAATCATATGCGGATCACTTCCAAATGTATTTGGAAGGAAACGACCTCGCCGACATCTCCGAGAAGCAGAAGAGGGCGGTCTTTCTTACGCACTGCGGTCCGGCAGTCTTCAAGATGGCGAAGGCATTGGCAGGAGCTGCAGACATGAAGGTAGTGGAATGGCCTGATTTAGAAAAGCTTTTAAGAGCCCATTACGCCCCACAAGTATCGTGCCTCATTAAGAGACATGAGTTTTACCGTCGGGATCAAGGGGAAAGCGAAAACGTTAATGACTTCGTGGCAAGCTTAAGAGACATTGGGGGTGCATGTGAGTTTAACAGCTTGGAGGAGGCCATGCGCGATCGGTTTGTCCTAGGCCTCAAAGACAAGGTTCTTCAGGGCAAATTGTTATTAAAACCTAAGATCACATTGAAGGAGGCCATAGAAGAGGCCTCTAAGTCCTCAGCGGCAGCCATGAAGAAAATTAACAAGGCCTCAAGCCATTCTGATGTGGAAAAGTCCACAACAACCCATTGCGAGCAAATAGATTCTGATTCAGACTGTAGTGAGGTGGAGGAAGGAATTTATAGACTCAGAATGGAGAAGAAAAGGAAAGACCTTGGAAGAAAGAGGCAAGACTTTTATTGCAGAGGCTGTGGAGGGGGCACCCCCGCACTGAATGCAAGTTTTTAGACACCATCTGCCTACGTTGTGAGAAAAGAGGTCACCTAGCAGGAGTCTGCAAATCATCCAGAACTCCACCTAGTAGGAAGACATTTCCTGAGAAAGAATTTAAGCCCAACAACTTCAGTGAGAAAATGGGGCGCAACTCAGAAGCAAATGGGAAGAATGAAACTCATCAAACAGTCACCATTGGTCATTCTTCACCCTTGAGAAGCAGAAAAGTACATGTGAAGGTACTTTTGGCCTTGCCAAATGGAAGTGGACTCAGGCTCCTATTTATCTATGGTGTCATGGGACACTATTCACAGGCTACTTCCCAACATTCAGAAGAAACTTTCCAGAAGCAAGCACTGACTCTTAAAGACTACCAAGGGAACAAGATTCCAGTAGTTGGAACAAGAGAATTCAACGTGAAGTTCAAAGGCCACACCAAGCGTTTGCCCCTGACCATCGTGGACAAGGATTGCCCAAGCTTGCTGGGACTTGAGTGGTTCAATCAACTAGGCATCGAGGTGACTGGCATCAATCACGTGAGCAACTCTGAATGGGAGGAGGCCTTGAAGTCTGAGTTTCCAGAGGTCTTCAGCGAAGGATTGGGCAAGTATATGGGGACCCCTATCACTTTCCACCTAGATCCCAGGGTGCCCCCAGTTCGTTTAAAGCCCAGAAGGGTCCCATTTGCTTTAAAGGAAAAAATTGATGCACAATTAGACAAATTAATAGCTCAAGGGGTTTTAGAGACCACTGACCACTCCAGGTGGGAGACACCCATAGTGACACCAGTCAAGACTGATGGGTCAGTAAGAATCTGTGGAGACTATAAGGGGACACTGAACCATGAGCTGCAGCAGAGTGCATACCCAGTTCCAGTGGTGCATCATCTGTTACATTCACTTGGCAGGGGTACAGTATTTGCCAAATTGGATCTGGCCCAGGCATATCAACAACTAACAGTTGATGATGCCACTGCAGAGGCCCAAACCATTGTGACTCATAGAGGTGCCTTCAAATGTAAAAGGTTACAATTTGGAGTAAGCGTGGCACCAGGCATCTTCCAAAGCCTTATGGAAAGGATGCTCCAAGGACTGCCAGGGGTAGTGCCTTACTTTGATGATGTGTTAATCTCTGCTGAAAATGACACTCAGTTACAAGAAAGACTCAGAGAAGTCCTTACCAGATTCAGGGAAGCGGGCTTAAAAGTCAAGGAAGAAAAATGCACTCTTAAAACTGACAACGTTGAGTTCCTGGGCTATATGATTGACAAGCATGGCATCCACCCTACGTGCCAAGGTTCAAGCAATCAAAGAAGCTCCTAGACCTAAATGCAAAACAGATTTGCAAGCCTTCCTTGGACTCATTAACTTTTATCACATGTTCCTACCTCAGAAGGCAACCATTGCTGAACCATTGCACAGATTACTTGATAAAAAATCTGTTTGGATCTGGGGAGGAAGGAACAATCAGCATTTAACAGTATTAAAAGACTAATCACGTCTGATGCTGTACTGATACAGTTCTCTGAGAATTTGCCTGTTGTACTGACTTGTGATGCATCTCCCTTTGGAGTGGGGGGTTTGAGCCACAGGCTTCCCAGTGGGAGTGAAGCCCCTATTGCATTTTACTCTCGCACTTTGACCAAAGCAGAGAGGAATTACAGCCAATTGGACAAGGAAGCATTGGCAATTGTTGCAGCTGTCAAGAAATTTCATGAATATTTGTATGGGAGAACATTTACCATTGTTACAGATCACAAACCTTTGTTAGGCATTGTGGCAGGAGATAAACCTACACCTACTATCCTGTCACCAAGAATGCTGAGGTGGACTGAATTTCTTGCTGCTTATTCTTACAAACTTATCCACAAGCCTGGCAAGGACATTGGACATGCTGATGCGCTGAATCGTTGCCCACTTCCTTGCCACAAGGAGGACGTTGAACCTGAAACACACACCTTTTTCCTAGAAACTGTTGCCAAGCTTCCAGTGCATGCTGCTGAAATTGCCAGAGAGACTGCCAAAGACACTTTATTGGCTCCTGTTATAGGCTGGATTAAGAAAGGCTGGCCTCTTCAAGATCTACCTCACCTGGCTCAACCTTTTAAGTCCAGGCAAACTGAATTATCTTTATTAAGAGGATGTATTTTGTGGGGTAACAGGGTGGTTATTCCTGCAAAACTGCAAAAAGAGGTTTTGGAAATGTTACATGAGGGTCATCCTGGGATTGTCAGAATGAAAGGATTGGCCAGGAGTTATGTATGGTGGCCAGGTATTGACAAAATGGTTGAAAACTGGGTTGCATCTTGTCCCAACTGTCAGGTAGTCAGGCCTGCCCCACCTCTCGCCCTCCCACAGGAATGGGAATGTCCTAGGGGCCCATGGTCTAGGATTCACATTGATTTCGCAGGCCCTACCAGAGGGCACACCTTCCTTATTATAGTAGATGCATATTCCAAATGGCTAGAGGTAATTCCCATGGCATCCACCACAACTGATGCTGTCATCAAGCAGCTCAGAAAACTTTTTGTAACCCACGGGTTACCTGATGTTCTTATCTCTGACAATGGCCCACAATTTACATCCAACCTCTTTCAATCCTATTTAGCACAACAGGGTATCAGACATGCCCTGACAGCCCTGGCACCCTTCGGCTAATGGCCAGGCTGAACGCATGGTACGTTTTACCATGGAGAAGCTTCAGCAACTGGGTCCTGGGGACATCACTGAGAAAGTTGAAAAACTTCTTAGTGTTCAGCACATCACTCCTAACCCATCTAATAACTTATCCCCAGCAGAGTTGTTGATGGGTAGGAAACTTAGGTCTTCCTTTGACCGCCTTCATCCCACTTACGCATCCAACGCACCACTAGATTCCACTTCCAAAGTTCGCACATTCAGTGTGGGTGATTCTGTTTATGCTAAGAACCTTTGTAGATTCCTGCTGAGATAACTCAAATCACAGGCCCTCGTTCTTACAGGGTGCAAACAGAGGATGGACTCCTCTGGAGCAGGCACATTGATCAACTTAGATCCAGGTTTTGTCAGGAACATCGCCCTTGTCCCTCTCTAGTTCCCTCACCTGATGTCAATTCTAGGGGGGAAGGGGAGGAACAGGAGGAAAATCAGCAAGCAAGAATTAACCCCTTGTGTAACGAGCCATTACGACAGGAACCATCCCAAAACCTGTCACAATGCCAAAATCCATCCTTAGAAGTGGAAGATTGCACATCACTACCTGACTTGGGTGCTGACATTGGGCTGGAGATGGGTTGGGAAGAGAGACCAGATTGTAACAGTCAAACAGGGTCTTCTTTCACAGGGAGTCCCAGAAGGGAAATGTCAGCAGACACATTTCCTCTCTCACTGGGTGAGAATGTTAAAATTTCTGAACCACGAAGGTCTCAACGTACACGTAAGAGCCCCACCTATTTAAAAGAATACATTAGATAGGTTGGGGTTTGGTATGGACTGAACCTAGTGGGGAGGGGTGTTATGTATGTAGGTTTGAATGTTATTGGTTTAGTTTTGAATTGTTCTTGTAAAATGTCAAATAGGATTGATTTAAAAAGTGCGGGAAAAACCCTGCACTCTGATTGGCTGGCAACTACGGCTGCTGACTATAAGTAGCAGCCGTAGCCCAGCCAAGTGGGGTCCATTCGAGCTGTAGTCACTTAATAAACTCTTCACTGAAGCTCTTCGCATCTGACTCTTCATGCAAACTTAACAGTATGTGTAGGCCTATAACAAAAGGTTGTTATATGCCTTAAAAAGGTTAATTTCTATTCTGAATTTCTTTCAAGAAACAGTAGTGAAGAATAGGAATGAATACATAAACTAACTAGAATCATCTTCATTCATTGCTCAGTAGTAAAATCAGCCTTCCCCCTTTGGTGTTGGATTGCATCTAGTTGAATGTGTTCACATGGGTTGGAATCTATCTGGAGAACATCAAATTGAAAAGGCCGTCCTTAGGTTACAACATATAAATCTTCATCAAGATTTTAAGTTTCTTTTGATTCACTTTTTCTAATTTCAAGATTGGAAGAATATTGATTGAAACTAATATACATTTTGGATACATCAATTTACATGAATCCTTTTTTCCCTTTATAATGATAAGAAATATTTCATCAATGTAGTTGGAAGTCACATTTTATCAATGTACTGCATCAGTTTTACTTTTGAATTATGGCAGTTTCTTTTTCATTTATATGAGTACCTAAGTAGAACCCTGTACATTCTGATGTATTTGGAGAAATTATGTTTTATACTGATGCTGATTTTCTTATTACAAATTTTTGTTTGTTTTATTTTTGTAGAAAGACTATAAATTTTATTTCCTTACAATTTTCAATCTTATAAAACCTCCTTTATTCCAAACAAAAATAAAAAATAAAAAGTAACATAGTAAAATAGCCTGGTAAAAGTTAGCAGAAATATGGTTGTCTATGCTGGCTACATTCAAACCATCAGCATGAGCCAAACTGAAGGTGGACTTCTACATACACCATGATTTCATCATCTCAATTTTCCATTCATATAAAACAGTTATATGAATGGATCCTTCAGCCACAATTTCAGGGCAGCTAACAAGAAATAAAATCTGTATATTTACCAAAAGTAACAATGAAAAACTATAATAGTGAACAGAATAAAATAATGTCTAAACTTTAGGAGGAAACAATGCTCATTTGATATTAAAAGGAACTGAGAAGACAACTTTATAAACAAGATGCCTCCATGCCTTTGCCCCCCCCAAATTTCTATCTGGTTCCAATACAGTTTTTGATACTAACATGCTGGTGAACAGTTTCTAAATGACTTAAATAATGTACATTAATTATATAAATCAGTTGTTATGTTTCTTATTCTTTAAAAAAATTAGACATGATCTTGATCTACATTAGATAATGCTTGCTTGTATTATTCTCCATTTGGTGGAAATGATGAAAAAACGTGTCTTATTGTCTAGTCAATCCATCACACACTTTATAACTTTAGTTGCTGATCTTCTATCAGCTTGTAATATTCCAGTGTGGTTTGGGAGCACTCCAAAATTGAAATAAAATAACAAGAAGTATGGAGGAAACAAATTTATGAAGAGGTTTGTTGCCTCTGACTGTTACCCACAGTGTTTCTCATCAGGCCTTTATGGCTCTGTGTCAATTTTCAGTGTAGTACTTTTGAATGTTTTTACTAGAATTATCTATCTACATTATCTCTTTCATAAAAGGTGTCACTGCAAGCAGAGTGAGCATGCATGAATAACTTTCATGTAAATCACTGGATCAGTCCTTGGATGGTACCCAAACCCACTTTAGCAAAGATAGCAAGATGTATATAAAGGAAAACATTTGTAGTTCAGGGTTGAAATGAGGATTCCTTTTTGCTCTCTGAGCTTGCTTGTTTTCTTGCAGACATTTCATTATTAAAACTAGGTAACATTATCAATGCTAGTCCATCAATGCTAGCAAGATTCATATTTTTATATTTGATCAAGAAAAATATTCCAAAAGCTTGATTCAGCTGAAACATTTCATGTGCAATATTGCTGTTCTCTCTGTTTCTAAAATAATAGCCTAAGAATAACTTTATTATTAGAGGTAGTTAGCATTTACTTCTTCAAAATAGGCTTCGACTCATTTTCCTAGTTCACACTTGACAATATTAGCTACAATGACCGACAGCAAAAATACATGAGGCACTATGAAAGTTTAACTTCTTTTTTAAAAGCAGACACAAAAATTCAGGTTTTCAAAAGTTAAAGTGTTACAGAGTCAAATACAGCTCATCTTCCCATAAGTTGAATAACATAATCAGTATTCCTTTTCCCATAATTGTGGTCTTCAGTTGAGTATCCTATCCAATTACATATCCAGTCAGAAGTTGAAATTCAATAGTATCCTGGTTAGAAGATACACTTTGGATATAAAAGAATGATCAAAATATACTAATTAAATAGCATGGCATCCCATTTAAAATACTTTCAACAAAAACAATATAGTTATTTACATATTTTAAAGATTTGTCCATCTTAAGCAACTCACAACAATCTTGGTTCTTAGATCTTGGGTTTTATCTTAGGTGCAGAATGTGTATTTAGCCCAGCTATCAACGAATGCTACAAAATATTCATTTTATTTGAAGCAAAGATGTATTCAGAAATGCATGAAAGTAATGTCTATACCTTGATGAAAATTGTGATGAAGTCTGAAACCTAAGTGGGAAAGAAAGGACATTCCTTTGTTTCTGAAACAAAAAGATTCATTTAATTAACAACTGACCAGTGAAAAACAGATATAGAACAATCTATCTCTCACTATTTTCCTTAGATACAAAGAGATTGTTAAAATCTCCAGCAAACTGAGCAAGAAAACCTGTTCAGGGAACATGGAAGTACTTGGAAGAATTGACTCAGGTTGGCTACAGTCACAGTCTCTTGCATGCAAATTTTATAAGTTTCCTTTCTACCTGGTTTTTCAGTTAGATACGGCTGGAGTAGACAAGACACATAGCCCTGGTCAACAGCCAGGACATAATTAAGGACACAAACAAATCACTTCCAATAGAACAATGAAGCACAACAGACACGTTGAAATAGAATAAATGAATTTAAAGTAATGGCAAAACTTCACTGGTTACAATGTACACTTGCTCTTTCACACATCCTCTTCCACACTTACCCATGTCCTTCTGAAGTAAGCCACCAGGCACTAATTAGAGGTACAGAAGCTGCCAAGTCTGGATCCAAAGACAATTCAAGGAGTGGGTAGACTTTAAAACCCCTTTTACTCCCAAAGTCTTTGCCTACTCTACCGTGTTTCCCTGAAAATACGACCTATTATCCAAAAGTAAGTCCTAGCTTGATTTTTCCATGTGTGCCCAATATAAATCCTACCCCTCAAATAAGCCCTAATTAAGCCCCCACCCACTCCAGGGTGCAAGAGTAAAAATTAAACTAGGGTGGGGGTGGGGGGGTGGAGCTGCCCTACTACTTACCTTGGGACAGTTGCAGCCAGGCCTCGCACACACTGACACCTTCCTTGCCAGCCCATTTCTTCTGCAGCCAGCAAGGTCATCCACAGTAGAAGAAGTTCCTGAAGGCCTCTGACAATGAAAAGGATGCCAGCGGCAATGCTCACAAGTGAGGTGAGTCAGTGGATGACATCCCCTGAAAGAAAGAAAAAAGGCCTTCTGGTGCCTTTTTTGGTGGCAAAATAAAAAATAAAAAACAAGGTCAGTAGTGTTCATCAGTAGTGATGAAATGGGGAGTCCATTTGCTGAAGTCCAACTTCCTTTGTCTAGATCCCATGATTTTTATTTGTTTTCCTATGACATTCTTATCTGGTTTCCTGGTGGATAAGAAATAAACAAAATTTTAGACAAGATTTTCTGCTTATGGCATCTTCAGCCTAGTCTCACACCACCATGTTCAGACCTTTTATCACTTTATAGGTCTCTTGGTAAGGTCTCCTCTGACTCCTTGGTCACTTTTCACAATTATCACATGTCTTTAGGTTTTGATTGATTCTTCTTTCTATATACTTTATAGGGTATTGCTTTTACAATTGTCCATCATTTATTAAACTTGATTGCTCATCTGTCGCGTCATTCTGGTCTCTGTCCACCTGCACTTTTCAGGTGAAACTTTGGAAGCTAAATAAGCTACATGTAGCAATTCTGACTTATTGCTTCTCATAGCCTCCCACAGCAGAGCTAGGACAGAGCCAAAAAACTTTCATCTTACAGCCTTCATGACATAAAGTAGAAAATTAACATGTGCATATCGGTAATCCCATTATATAAGGTTATTTCTAAAATAAATAGACATGAGACCATATTTTGAATTATATTCATATAGATCTTATGTTATACTATATGTTATATCACCACTTTAATAATCAATAGACTTGGACTTAGAGCAAATGTTTTGAATGAATGGTGATGGAAATCACTCCCCTACTCCCTATTTTGTGCAATCAAAGAAAGTTTTATGATCCAATGAGTCTTTAGATGGTAAAGGGTGAAAAATATATGTCTTTATCAGCTTATTTGCTATGAAACCACTGTTAAAGTGGTTATGTTTATGTTTTTGTATGGTTAACGGGCAGTTTCTAAAATTCAAATTAGCATTTTCATTAAACTGATTCTGACACAACCCAGCCTCCTGTTCAACCATAATAATATACTCATCCTACCAACTGAAGCAAAAATTGAATGGCTCTTCTCCTGACTTGGCTTTACACTTTAAAAAATGTTCTGTTCCACTGGCTAAACAGGGATTTGAAGTGGTCAGTCAAAGCTTTTCTTCTCACTTTTCAATTTTATGGTCCTATTTCATTACCCTTCTTTTTGTGCAATATGTCATTTCACATTATCTGTATTTTTTTCATATTTTACAGGATGTCACACTTAAATTGATCGAACTTCCAGAACACTGAATGCTGCCTCCTGTATCTCAGCTATTGCCTTAAATCACCAAAAGAATGACAATGAACACTGACATTCCAAAGGTGCACTTTCAACTGACTTTTTAATGAAATTTCACTAAAATAAAATGGTCTACTCATAAGGAAAGGTGATATGCCTTTCAAAAGTTGATAAATACCAAATTTTGTGAACTAAATAAGAATAAAATGTTTAATTGGCTGCTTAGGTATCATTTAAGCTAAGAATTGTAATTCTAAAAATGTATTTAAACTCCTTGAAAATTATTAAGATTCAACAAAATCCTAGTAACTGAACAGCATTTAGTAATGTTGGAATATGTTTGCTTTTGATAGTTGTCAGAGAATCTTGGTAGCTATTGGATATTAATTTTATTTTGCTGTCTTCATGTCCCCTAAATAATTGTATATGTTTACCTCACCTTTAAGGCTAAATTTAAGAGAACTCCAGAAAAGAATGTGAACTAATTATGGTGCTCATTTTTGTAGTGACATGCTCACGTGGTAGTGGCTTTTAAAGGTATCATTTTAAATTTGCTACCCCAAATATTGCTTTGCTTATCACATGGCAAGTATAACTGCATACATCTGTTCATGTATTAAGATTGCCAGATGAGGCTTTCTTATGGAAACTCTATTCCCATAGATAATATTCTTAGTTTTCTTCTATTTTCCTCCCCATCACTCTGGATCTTATCTATGTAGTTATAAATAAGCATGTTACTTCATTTCAGCACATTAAAATAATCCTGAACAGATAGATACGATTTTTTTTGTTTGTCTACTTAATGATATATCATGGCTGATGTTGGTTGCTTTTTGTGTTCATGATTTGAAAATTTTGGGAATTGTAAGGATAACATCTGGTTATCTATGATGTGTCCAATCATGCGGTTGTTTGTAACTGGACTATTATTACTTGTTATAAATTGAGGCATTTTGATGTCCTTGTGGTATTAGACCAGTCTACTAAAAGCAATTGGTACTATTTCTTCCAAATTTTTGTTGTTAAGTTTGCATGAAGAGTCAGACGCGAAGAGCTTCAGTGAAGAGTTTATTAAGTGACTACAGCTCGAATGGACCCGACTTGGCTGGGCTACGGCTGCTTCTTATAGCCAGCAGCCGTAGTTGCCAGCCAATCAGAGTGCAGGGTTTTTCCCGCACTTTTTAAATCAATCCTATTTGACATTTTACAAGAACAATTCAAAAATAAACCAATAACATTCAAACCTACATACATAACACCCCTCCCCACTAGGTTCAGTCCATACCAAACCCCAACCTATCTAATGTATTCTTTTAAATAGGTGGGGCTCTTACGTGTACGTTGAGACCTTCGTGGTTCAGAAATTTTAACATTCTCACCCAGTGAGAGAGGAAATGTGTCTGCTGACATTTCCCTTCTGGGACTCCCTGTGAAAGAAGACCCTGTTTGACTGTTACAATCTGGTCTCTCTTCCCAACCCATCTCCAGCCCAATGTCAGCACCCAAGTCAGGTAGTGATGTGCAATCTTCCACTTCTAAGGATGGATTTTGGCATTGTGACAGGTTTTGGGATGGTTCCTGTCGTAATGGCTCGTTACACAAGGGGTTAATTCTTGCTTGCTGATTTTCCTCCTGTTCCTCCCCTTCCCCCCTAGAATTGACATCAGGTGAGGGAACTAGAGAGGGACAAGGGCGATGTTCCTGACAAAACCTGGATCTAAGTTGATCAATGTGCCTGCTCCAGAGGAGTCCATCCTCTGTTTGCACCCTGTAAGAACGAGGGCCTGTGATTTGAGTTATCTCAGCAGGAATCTACAAAGGTTCTTAGCATAAACAGAATCACCCACACTGAATGTGCGAACTTTGGAAGTGGAATCTAGTGGTGCGTTGGATGCGTAAGTGGGATGAAGGCGGTCAAAGGAAGACCTAAGTTTCCTACCCATCAACAACTCTGCTGGGGATAAGTTATTAGATGGGTTAGGAGTGATGTGCTGAACACTAAGAAGTTTTTCAACTTTCTCAGTGATGTCCCCAGGACCCAGTTGCTGAAGCTTCTCCATGGTAAAACGTACCATGCGTTCAGCCTGGCCATTAGCCGAAGGGTGCCAGGGCTGTCAGGGCATGTCTGATACCCTGTTGTGCTAAATAGGATTGAAAGAGGTTGGATGTAAATTGTGGGCCATTGTCAGAGATAAGAACATCAGGTAACCCGTGGGTTACAAAAAGTTTTCTGAGCTGCTTGATGACAGCATCAGTTGTGGTGGATGCCATGGGAATTACCTCTAGCCATTTGGAATATGCATCTACTATAATAAGGAAGGTGTGCCCTCTGGTAGGGCCAGCAAAATCAATGTGAATCCTGGACCATGGGCCCCTAAGACATTCCCATTCCTGTGTGGGGGCAAGAGGTGGGGCAGGCCTGACTACCTGACAGTTGGGACAAGGTGCAACCCAGTTTTCAACTATTTTGTCAATACCTGGCCACCATACATAACTCCTGGCCAATCCCTTCATCCTTACAATACCAGGATGACCCTCATGTAACATTTCCAAAACCTCTCTTTGCAGTTACCCCACAAAATACATCCTCTTAATACAGATAATTCAGTTTGCTTGGACTTAAAAGGTTGGGCAAGGTGAGGTAGATCTTGAAGAGGCCAACCTTTCTTAATCCAGCCTATAACAGGAGCCAACACAGTGTCTTTGGCAGTCTCTCTGGCAATTTCAGCAGCATGCACTGGAAGCTTGGCAACAGTTTCTAGGAAAAAGGTGTGTGTTTCAGGTTCAACGTCCTCCTTGTGGCAAGGAAGTGGGCAACGATTCAGCGCATCAGCATGTCCAATGTCCTTGCCAGGCTTGTGGATAAGTTTGTAAGAATAAGCAGCAAGAAATTCAGTCCACCTCAGCATTCTTGGTGACAGGATAGTAGGTGTAGGTTTATCTCCTGCCACAATGCCTAACAAAGGTTTGTGATCTGTAACAATGGTAAATGTTCTCCCATACAGATATTCATGAAATTTCTTAACAGCTGCAACAACTGCCAATGCCTCCTTGTCCAATTGGCTGTAATTCCTCCCTGCTTTGGTCAAAGTGCGAGAGTAAAATGCAATGGGGGCTTCACTCCCACTGGGAAGCCTGTGGCTCAAACCCACCCACCCCCCACTCCAAAAGGGGATGCATCACAAGTCAGTACAACAGGCAAATTCTCAGAGAACTGTATCAGTACAATATCAGGCGTGATTAGTCTTTTAATACTGTTAAATGCTGATTGTTCCTTCCTGCCCCAGACCCAAACAGACTTCTTGTCAAGTAATCTGTGCAATGGTTCAGCAATGGTTGCCTTTTGAGGTAGGAACATGTGATAAAAGTTAATAAGAACAAGGAAGGCTTGCAAATCTGTTTTGCATTTAGGTCTAGGGGCTTCTTTGATTGCTTGAACCTTGGCATCTGTAGGGTGGATGCCATGCTTGTCAATCATGTAGCCCAGGAACTCAACCCTGTCAGTTTTAAGAGTGCATTTTTCTTCCTTGACTTTTAACCCCGCTTTCCTGAATCTGGTAAGGACTTCTCTGAGTCTTTCTTGTAACTGAGTGTCATTTTCAGCAGAGATTAACACATCATCAAAATAAGGCACTACCCCTGGCAGTCCTTGGAGCATTCTTTCCATAAGGCTTTGAAAGATGCCTGGTGCCACGCTTACTCCAAATTGTAACCTTTTACATTTGAAAGCACCTCTATGAGTCACGATGGTTTATGCCTCTGCAGTGGCATCATCAACTGTTAGTTGTTGATATGCCTGGGCCAAATCCAATTTGGCAAAGACTGTATCCCTGCCAAGTGAATGTAACAGATGATGCACCACTGGAACTGGATATGCGCTCTGCTGCAGCACATGGTTCAGTGTCCCCTTATAGTCTCCA
The DNA here is from genome assembly GCA_009733165.1 of Naja naja. NCBI lineage: Eukaryota > Metazoa > Chordata > Lepidosauria > Squamata > Elapidae > Naja > Naja naja. The sequence continues at coordinate 264,206,798 of CM019149.1, read as the reverse complement.
CAGATTCTTACTGATCCATCAGTCTTGACTGGTGTGACTATGGGTGTCTTCCATCTGGAGTGGTCAGTGGGCTCTAAAACCCCTTGAGCTATTAATTTGTCTAATTGTGCATCAATTTTTTCCTTTAAAGCAAATGGGACCCTTCTGGGCTTTAAACGAATTGGGGGCACCCTGGGATCTAGGTTGAAAGTGATAGGGGTCCCCATATACTTGCCCAATCCTTCGCTGAAGACCTCTGGAAACTCAGACTTCAAGGCCTCCTCCCATTCAGAGTTGCTCACGTGATTGATGCCAGTCACCTTGAGGCCTAGTGGCTTGAACCACTCAAGTCCCAGCAAGCTTGGGTGATCCTTGTCCACGATGGTCAGGGGCAAACATTTGGTGTGGCCTTTAAACTTCACGTTGAATTCTTTTGTTCCAACTACTGGAATCTTGTTCCCTTGGTAGTCTTTAAGAGTCAGTGCTTGCTTCTGGAAAGTTTCTTCTGAATGTTGGGAAGTAGCCTGTGAATAGTGTCCCATGACACCATAGATAAATAGGAGCCTGAGTCCACTTCCATTTGGCAAGGCCAAAAGTACCTTCACATGTACTTTTCTGCTTCTCAAGGGTGAAGAATGACCAATGGTGACTGTTTGATGAGTTTCATTCTTCCCATTTGCTTCTGAGTTGCGCCCCATTTTCTCACTGAAGTTGTTGGGCTTAAATTCTTTCTCAGGAAATGTCTTCCTACTAGGTGGAGTTCTGGATGATTTGCAGACTCCTGCTAGGTGACCTCTTTTCTCACAACGTAGGCAGATGGTGTCTAAAAACTTGCATTCAGTGCGGGGGTGCCCCCTCCACAGCCTCTGCAATAAAAGTCTTGCCTCTTTCTTCCAAGGTCTTTCCTTTTCTTCTCCATTCTGAGTCTATAAATTCCTTCCTCCACCTCACTACAGTCTGAATCAGAGTCTATTTGCTCGCAATGGGTTGTTGTGGACTTTTCCACATCAGAATGGCTTGAGGCCTTGTTAATTTTCTTCATGGCTGCTGCTGAGGACTTGGTTGCTTCCGCTGAAACAGCTTCCTCTATGGCCTCCTTAAACGTGATCTTAGGTTTCATTAGTAATTTGCTCTGTAAGACCTTATCTTACAGCCTAGAACAAACCGATCACGCATGGCCTCTTCTAAGTTGGTAAACTCACAAGCACCCCCAATGTCCCTTAAAGTTGCCATGAAGTCGTTAACATTTTCGCTTTCCCCTTGATCCCGACGATAAAACTCGTGTCTCTTAATGAGGCATGATACTTGTGGGGCGTAATGGGCTCTTAAAAGCTTTTCTAAATTGGGCCATTCCATTACCTTCAAGTCTGCAGCTCCAGCCAATGCCTTCGCCATCTTGAAGACTGCCGGACCGCAGTGCGTGAGAAATACCACCTTCTTCCGCTTCTCGGGGATATCGGCGAGGTCGTTTCCTTCCAAATACCTCTGGAAGCGATCCACATACGATTCCCAGTCTTCCGCCACCAGATCGAACGGGGCTGGGGGGGTGTTCAGCGCAGCTATCTCGCTCTTCTGCTTGTCTTCCGCGTCGTCTCTTCTTCAGGGGAATCCCACCTTCGTCGCCAGTGTTAAGTTTGCATGAAGAGTCAGACGCGAAGAGCTTCAGTGAAGAGTTTATTAAGTGACTACAGCTCGAATGGACCCCACTTGGCTGGGCTACGGCTGCTACTTATAGTCAGCAGCCGTAGTTGCCAGCCAATCAGAGTGCAGGGTTTTTCCCGCACTATTTAAACCAATCCTATTTTACATTTTACAAGAACAATTCAAAAATAAACCAATAACATTCAAACCTACATACATAACATTTGTGATATCAGTTTTTGAATCTTGGTATTTTGTAACCTTTTCCAATGTTTTTATTTCAACAGTACTGTCTCTTGGAATGGCTCCATCAATAAATCAAGTATGTTCTTGGGACATAAAAGATGATGATAATGATAATTACTGTATAAGAAGATCATTAGACTTCTTTATATCCATTAGACTTAGTAGCTTGAATATGTCTTTGGTGGTAAACTAATTTTCTTAATTAATAAACTAAAGTAGGTTTACTGATGTTATTGTTACTTAAGCAAAAGTTGCAAAGTTACTTAAAGCAGCTTATGTAAAACAAATCATTTGTATCAGATTAACATTCTTTTAAAACATATGTGGTAGGAGATTTTGTTCAGTTATTCAATGGATTTATATCTATTCTTATTTTATTTATATAACAAAGAAAAACCTTAGATGAACTGAATATTGCAACCTCCCCCCAACAATTTTTTACATGGCTTTTAATTTCTTGCATATTAACACTGAGTGGTCAAAATAAGAGATTATTTTGGAGTGATTATTATGATTATAATCAGGGTTGACAGTTGTAACACTTCAAACATGTAACCACCAACAGTTCCTTTACAATGAAAGAGCTCCCAGAACAACACATTTTAATAGTTAGAAGAGTTGTGAATTCACAGCTTTGCACAGCAGGTGTAGCTGCACATCTTTCTACCCCAAATACACATGCTCATCTAATCTGACAGATTAGACAATGGCATAAAAAATAACTGATGTTTAAACAAAGGCTTCATCTCCATGGAGGCTAAGCCTGTTGCCCAATCGAATGCCACTAATAACTTTTCCAAGTCAAAAACAATGTATATTTTCTTAATGAAAACCAAACAGAAGCAAGAACAGGGCTTGATGACATTTTTAAAATTTGCTTTCCTGTCTTTTTTCAATATTTACCTTTGTATCATCCTGTACAGGGGTTTTGTTAATTAGTTGCTTCTTGTGTGCATGCCTATAACCAAGACAGCACAGCAGTTCAGGGTTCCTTGCATAAAAAAATTAAAATCTAATTGGTCAAGGATCTATACTTTTTAATTTTTGTATCTGCATCTCAAAATGTGCAGCAGAGAATCTGGGTGTGTATGGAGCAGATTTGAAGGCTGCAGGATGGGAAGAGCAAAAACATTCTATTATCTATTCAGAGATCCACTACAACATTGCATTTCACAATTTTCTTATTTAATGACCTGAATCTAATAATAGAAAACAATTGCATTTATATAAGCCAAGCCTCTTGATTTTTATCAATCCTTCAAACTACCCTCTTCTAGCCTTCTAATATCATAAACTCTGGTGCTTTCAAGGACATCGTAGAATAAAGTACAGGGAATCAAAGGCTCACTTCTTTATGCCAGTATAAAACAACCATTGCATACATCCCTGTGATTATTCAAAATAACTGCACATTTAAACAGGAGAAGAAATGGGAAGGTTGGCATAATCACAGCTACTTTAACATTTTTAAGATAAAATTGTTTGGAAAGTATAAAAATAGAATCATTTTCCATGAATGTTGTGAATGTGCATTCATCAAACAGGTGACAAATGTACATTTGTTGATTAAAAGGGAGTGAACTAACCATTAATGGAGTCTAGAGGGTTATTTAGAGAGAATTGCACTTGTCTCCAATTCAAAAAAACATAGCAGACCAGGTGCACTGTAGGTGAGTTACAAATGTAACTGTAGAGAGCTATAAATCTCCAGTGGCTGTATCGTGCAACAGCCTTCCTATAATTTAAAGATTATGTAAGGCGTATAACAAACATGTTCAATAAAAATATTAAGTTAGAGACAAATCCTATAAATGCTCCAAAGAAACAGCCATTGTCAAGTGGGATCATTGTTTAATCTGCTTCAAATAGGAACTGCTGCTAGTTATATCAACAGTAGGAGGTCAGGTAAAGCCCACCAAACAAAACAAAATTGCACCAGAGCAAAAACAAAACAAAAACAAACAATCTTAGTTAACTCTTTTTGGTAGATTCTATGTTTTTTCTATTGATGTTAATCCTAACTTTTCTACTAGGCACTATCCAATATTGCAGGTGTTTGTTCCTGTTGTGAGGCTGATGGTTTTCAGAACCTGATGGTTTTCAGAGCCTGGTGAAACTATGAAGCTTTGGTGAACCATCACAAAATATCGTCGCCAACAATTTAACTATAAATGCAACTATAAAATTAAGGAAAGAACTATTATGTTGCTTTATAGAATCTGTTGCTGAATGCAAACTTTTGAGAAAGCAGTAGCGTGGGTATTTTGTTCCATTACTTTTCTTTTGAAATAATTATAAAGAACTTTTAAAAAGGAAAATGAAAAGAAATGGCAAGTGAAAAATTATAAATACATTTTAACTAGCATGAAAGATTATAGTGACACTTTATTAAATCAACTTTAACATCCTATAGGAAGGATAATTGTTTTGAAATGACATTACTCCTGTAGTACATTTCCATAACATCATTACAGGCAATTTAGAGAATTTAAGTTCCAGAGCACTACACATCAATGAATTAAAATACTATGGGATATGAAAAATAAACATTGGTCTTTAAACTTATATAAGCTAAATTATTACCACTGCTTCCTCTCAATTCTATTCAGACTTTTAAAATCTTGAAAAATATATTTACAGCGCTGAGAAAATGTATTGAGAAAAAGCATCCTTGGAAGTCATCTGCCTTCTGGTATCCCAGAAACTATATTATTTTTTAAATAAGGGGAGCTGCCAGTGACAGACAAAACAAAGTAAGATACCATGTGTTAGTTGGATGGTCATATAAATTTGTTTAATAATTAAATAAAAATATTCTGGAGAATATGGGGTGGCTTTTAATTTTCAAAATATCTTCCATTCTTTAAATGGAAAGGAAAATACCTATGAATTTGTAGTTTGGGTGAAAATTCATATGGCCATTGTGTACATTTCTTCAGATATGTGCAACTCTGCATTCACTCTTCCTAAGTATATGTGTCTGATGTATACTTTTACATATCATATATACTGGTCCTTAATACATTCATTTTGTAAGTTATTCCAAAAATATCATGTGACTGCACTGTAATATCCTTGCAGATTTGAAAAATAGCCTTGCTAGCCTCTTATTAATAGGCAAACCAAGAATAACAATATCTCCCATAGAATAACAATATCTCCCATAGTTAGCCAGCTGCATCTTTCTTACTAAGATGGTGAGCCTGCATATGAATTACCCTTCACTGATAACATATGCCATCTGTCCCTTACTCATTGGGCACAGATGTACATTATTTTTATCAAGATGTGCAGATACCTGGGTTGTGCAAATTGCAAAAATATTCAGAACTACACCATTCACAAGGGCATGACTGAACTCCTTGCCTACCTTACCATTAGTATAACATTTGATGACTACATGATCTCAATAGATATCGGTTTACAACTTACAACCATCACTGAGCCTGGAATTTCAGTCATAAGTCATTATAGTCATAAATCAAGGCATCACATGACTGGATTCAAAGTTATGACATTTTTACAGTGGTCCGTAAGTGACTGCTGTGATTGTTAAGGAAACACCATGGCCATTAAACAGATTCATTTTCCCCAATGGGAGTTTTTTTGCAAGTAACCAGAATTGAATGCCAGCAAATGGTAAAAATGGTACAAATTGCAGTCATGTGATCATAAGATAAGGGAAAGAGCCATAAAGGTGAGCCAGTTTCTGGGTTCCCAAAAGGCAACTATGTGACTGTGGGGTTTCATGTATATATGTGCAGCTGTTGTAATTTCAAAAATGGGTTGTAAGTGGCTCTGGAAGGTCCATTGTAACTTTGAACAGTCATCAAGGGAATGGTCATAAGTGTAGGATTACCTATAAAGTCTCCATTCCAAGGAACTTCCAAAACAAAGTTCTGAAATTGTATTATTTTTCTACTTAATGTAGAGATTTGCTCTTTCTGAAAAAAATATACTCTGTTCAAAGACCAAGTAATTATGTTTGGTATTCAAAGGTGGCATCCTTGATAATTCCAAGAGTTGGTATATCCTATGTTCAACAAAAAGGTATAGAGGTTGATGGGACTACCCTCTAACATTGATAATATTGATAATATTTCTGCAAAAACAACCTTATGTTAAGGCCTCACTAAATCCAAAAGCAGTTGTGAATGTGATAATAACCTTTCTGAAGACTTAACAAGAGGGAAATACATTTAAATCTATTTTATAATGTTTTGGGCAGCTTAGAAAGAAGTGGAGTTACAATAAGGTCTGACATATTATAACCCCAGTGCATTTTAGTTGAGTGTATTTTCCTCATTCTCTTTATGACTCTGAAAACTATTGCTTCACATTGCTTGTATGCAATGTCCTTTTAGCTGTGTACACAGATAAGGAAAACAAGAAATGTATTTTGTTTGTTAAAATTATTACATTAAATGCTCATCCTCAGTGCAATTTTCAAATGGGAATTGACCAAGTCTTGTGTGGTAATGTGCAAATTTTCAGGCAATTTGAACTGATTTGGCTCTTCAGAAGGTTAAGGTAGTTTAATGGTCGAAAGCACATTGCTGAACACAGCAAGCTGCAAAAAGTCAAAGGGTTAGAGGATTAGGATTTCATTTCCTTTTAGCCATTGCCATGTCTGTTTCCTGTCCAAACTGTTTCTTGTTCATGTTTAACCCATGCTTTTAAAGCCAAGAATGATCATGAACTTGTGAGCCTTGGGCTTCATTTTAACAAGCCGTCTCTTGCACTTCGATATGTAATTTGTCATAAATGTCATAGGTCAGAAGGTGTTAGAAACTTGCAGCTAGCAGATGGTTGTTAGTTAGCTAGCAGTGGTTTATCTTTTAGAAGATTAAAAGATGCATTGTGGCATTTATTTACTTGAATGTACAATGTCATATCTCTCTCAAATGCCTTTAAGTTTCTTAGTTGACTTTGTTTAGATGGAAATGGGCAGCAGCTGATGAGAGGTATTTTATTTGTCCTTACTTGGAGAAGACATTCCATATGAATCCCATCTTCAGTCATGTGTAAGAAGCTGAATTAATTTAATGTTTAAACCAGTGCAGAGTTAATATTGTTTAATATTTATTTAATACTTAAATTTAGTAACATTTGAGAGGTGGTATCTTTTCTGGTTCTGTTTAGTGAATGTGCAACAAACACAATTGTTATAAAAATATAGGCAATGGGCCAGAGATTTCAATCAACATATTAACAGAATTCATTATCATGCCCATCTTTTCTAGAGACATAACATGGCAACTACAGTCATAAAACATAGTTTCATAACATTGCCATAAAGTAAGATGGAATAAGATATAGGCTTCACAATTATTTAAGCAGACTAAAGCCATGTCAAAATGCAAGAAGAAATGTTTTTGTTGAACTCCAACTCCCATTAAAATAGTCTACATGGCCAAAGTGAGGAATTGTAGAAATTGTGCTGAGGTAAAGTCCAAATATGTAGCTTAAAAATGAAATTACAATGGAATACATTAATAAAAGCAAACTGAATAAGTCCACCCTGCTATGATAACTTAACTGTAGTTCAGTAGTAAAATTAGATGGAAAATATGTTCAGAAGAAATTGGGCTCCTCTGAACAAAATGTCTACATGTTGTAAGGTGCATGAGTTGTAACATCCTCTCTCTGTCAACAGCAGCATGATGTTAATGATAATGCTGCTGGCATACTAGGATTTGCCATTGCTATTTTACCAGTATAAATTCTGGACTGGATATATAATCCCAGTTTAACTCTTTGGATTCATGTGGATTACCTATATTTAGGTTTATAAAACCAGCAGAAGAATCCACTAAAGGAGATATGTTTCAGACTACTTAAGGAGTGAAGCAGCTTTATCCTGATTGGGTTGATTCATATAATATTATCTGCTGTTGCCTGATATCATCCTTCCAAGAGAGGATTTTTCCACGGTCATCTTCTATCTTTTAAACTAGAAGTGTATGACATTAAATGTGGAGACTTCTGCATGCAAAGCATGTCTTGCACCCCTGAGCTATGGCTCCTCCCCATGAAATATTAATGATAATAACTAGTTCATTTATGGTAGCAAGAAATAAGCCAACCAGCGTCAGCACTTACTGAAAATTGTGAACAAATCTCTTCTACAGTTCATTAGAGTACCTTGACCTCTAGACATCTATACCAAAAACTCACAAACTATTAGAGTATTGCTTTGAGTTTTGGCCACTGCTGCAAACCTCTCTCTCTCTCTCTCTCTCTCTCTCTCTCTCTCTCTCTCTCTCTCTCTCTGTGTGTGTGTGTCTCCCCTCCACAAACAAATTGTAAACTAAATATTTCTGAAAGGATTGTCTTTCATGGACTTCTGAAGTGCATACTTTTAAATATGAATCTTAATGTAATTCACTATATAGCAAACTGAAAATAGCCATGACCTCTTTTGATTGGTTTGGACCTGATCTACCTTGAGAATTGTTCTATAAATCAACCCATTTGATAAAATATACTAGTTCCATTAGTCATGAATGATACTTTTGAGTTCTTTTATATTGGTAGAATGCGGTTTCTACAAATGTGGTTTTGAGTAGTTAGAACAATTTTCTGCCTGAACAACAAGGAGAAAAGTACCTTTCTATCTTAAAACCATAATTTATGTAATTAATATGGTTGCATTTCAGTACGGGAGTGATGAATAGATTTATTTTTCTGTAGCAATAAGACTATCATTCATGGCTAAGATTACTCATGTAAACATATCATCAGCATTTGATTTGTTCCAATGAGAAAAAGAAATGTTGTATACTAATGGCAACTGTATTTCATAAGAAACTTGACAACTTCAATGGATAAGAGTTGCTATTCTCAAATAGTAAAGCACTGATAGTCATAAGCTATATAACTGATAGAAAAGAGCTATCAATGAAGCTTATAAAAAAAATCCTGGAAAAGTGTATATTTCTTTAGTGAGCATGAAAGAAAAAAAGAGATCTGAAAATGACAGTGGGTTTATTTCATAATAAGAAAGCATGATAGCTATAAACATTTAAGTCATATGTAGTTTAGATGTCTTGTCAGGGTGTGGCTATTAGCTTGTTTCTCTGATGGTAGACTTCGGCATAGTTCACAGTGCAATATTATTGGCTGCACCACTGTGAGCCGAAACAAAAGAGCTCCAAGCAACTCCTCCCTCCACCATTCTTTCTACTGACACTGCCCCTTGTTCACAAAACCCTTTTCAATTATATCCTTTGTTGTAAATGTTTACTTTTTTCCATTCAAACCACTGCTGTCTTGTTTCATTCCTCCAGGCAGCCAGCTAGCTGGAGCCAGTACAGAAGGTGAGGAAGATGGGAGGGGAAGGAAGCAGAGATTGCTAGCAAAGCCACACTAAAATGTAAACCCTCCTAAAAAGCATAGTGTCCAGCTTTACGTAAGTCTTCTTCAAACATATTAGGAACTATAACTTTGCCTCTCAGCTTCAATTCAAGCGAAACATTAAGGAAAGGAACCACATTATATGAGCCACCAAGCATTTTAATTTCTTCAGTCTGAAGCACTTTTTTTAAAAAGGTCGTATCACTATTCGCAAACTTTGTGTTTTGAGAAAAATAATATTGTTTAACAACAACACACAGCATCTAGAAAAGAAAGTTTTTTCTATATTTTGTTGCCTCAAAGCTTTAGAATGTCTTCTTCAGTTGTTCTTGTTTTGCACAGAAATAGCATCTTTCCTTCATGTTTACAATATAATGCAAAATGTATATTGCAATACATTGCCAAACTCCATAAAAGTGCTTCGAGCTAACAAATCAAGGAAAATATAGCTGTTCCTGAAATTCTTCATACAGAGATTTTCAAGAACATATTTATAGTTATTAGAATAACAAAGTAAAATAAATAAAACTATATATATTATATATAAACAAAAACTTATATATATTAAAACACAAACAATAACGTGTTATTATTAAAATGCATTACTATTAAAACCATAACTGTTTTAACAACAGTTCTAAAAATACCTGAATTTTCTATGTATGCAGTTAAATAGGATACTGAAAATTTCTAGACTTAAGTTCCTATTCTGGATATACAAACTGGACAGGCAATGGAATTTGTTTCTAAGCAAATACAAACAAGATTGTCTTCCATATGAAACTTTGAGAAAAACAAAATCCTTGACTGCATATTATTTCCCCAGAAGTTTTCAATTAATCCTGATGCAGTCAGTTTTGAACATTGCTCAGAAATGGATCTACACTAAAAAGTGGAATATTAACTAGTAAAACAAGAGGAGGTAGCAAAGGAGATGTTAAATATTGTTATTTTTTCTATTTTCAGATATACTTTTTAAAAATTGCTGTGAACTGTGTACATAGAAAATTCAGCTAATTTTAGAACCATTGTTTAAAAAATAATGGTTTTAATAGTAGTGCACTTTAATAATAGCACCATGTTATTGTTTGTGTTTTACTATATATAAGTTAACAGGTAGAAAGGTTTCCTCCAATTCTATTCTAATTTTAAATTTAGTTGACATCAATAAAATTAAAATCTAACATATGTTGGGTTAATAATGGTACTACAAGACTATACATTCTCACTGAAGAAAATCTGCAACTTTGCCATTGTGGAGTAGATAAATTTATTTATTCATAAAATAAGTAAATGTATTTACTCCACAATGGCAAAGATGTAGATTTTCTTTAGTGAGAATTTTCATAAAATAAAATGCATTCCCGCTGCAAATCTGAATTTCTGCAACGTTTCTATTTTGAAGGTTATGACCAGCTGAATGCCATAGCTGAGCTTGTAACCAGGGAGAGGCAAGAGCTGCTTGACAGTAGAATGGCATCATAAGACAATGTAATGGAATTTTTCTTTGCCTGTCATCACCAAGGCAGTTCTTCTATGGTGAAGAGAATGAACAGTGCAATTTAATGTCCTCTAGAGGGTGGCAGGAGGGTGGGAAGGAAACTCAAACTTTCACACACTGCCTTCTGAGTGGACCATTTTAGTCCTTGTGGCAAATAGAATATCCCTATGGAATTTTTCTGTAAACGGGCCTGAAAAGAAAAGGATTAAGATCCTATAAAGGATGGAAATGTAACAAAAGGAGCACTTTTATGATGTAGCAGCATAAAATAAGGAGCTCTATTGTGCAATTGATTGCTAAAGATCTTTGAATTGAACAGCTGACATTGTAGGCCTTGTTCCCTAAGGGTTTGGCAGCTTGTACAAAATTATATGTCTATACTAGGAAAAAAAAGTATAGCTTTCATTTAGGGGCAAATAAGAGATTATTGGTTTGTTTCTACATCATTTTTTCCACACCTACTGAAAAGTGGCCTGTAGGGAGATTATACTCTAGTGAAAGTTGCTGCTAATTAAAACAAGTAATTAGTGTTCCTCCAGGCTTTGCGGTTTCACTCACTTTTGCCCGCCAGACAACATTAGTTTAAAAGCAATCCAATTTCTAGCAATAACAGACTGTAAAAAAAAGTCATTTAACAAGTATATAAGTGTAAGGTTACAGTTCAGCCTTTGATTTATCTTTTTCCTGACTATTTAGAAATGCTATATGAAAGTTGGTGGGAGTACGAGTTCTGGGACATGATAATGAAAGATGTTAAAAATAATTTTTCAATTTAAAAAAATCCATTAAAACCCAGTTCATTTAGAAAGATACCAGAAAGACTATAAGAGAGTGTTCTGAAACCCACATTTAAAAAGCCAGAATTGGATTTAATGCAGGCCTGCACTCACCCTTTTGTAAACAGATCATTTCATTAAATCCTTTTGTTCTGGCTCCTGCATCTGGTGAAATGGAGACTTGTTAAAGACTTTAACTCTCCTTGACATGAAGAAAAGCAGTTAAGTTTAACATATTGTTGCTTTAGGCTGTCACGGGACAAAAATGATTATGGATATGTGTTGTTGTTTATCCAAAGCACTTGTAACCTGCACAGATTAATTTAAAGGAAGAATTCTAGCTGACCCCTTCCTCCCACACACACACACTTCAAAGTAATAAATTGTAGATATAAAAAGGCTGGAATATCTGCTTTTTCATGTAGTTTTGCTTGTAATTCTACTGTCATTTTATAATTGGCTGTTATTGACCTTGTGTCTTAGACACTTTTTTAAGGCAAAGATGTGTTTCAACTTGGGCTCAACTGATATAAGTAGAAGTGGGAAAAAGAAATGGATGGGGGAAGGGATAGAGGAGAAACAGTTCAGAATTGTTTCTAGGGCTGTATTATTTTATTTTACTTGAAGAATGAAGCCAGAAGAAGGAAATACAATTCCTGATAAGCTAGGGAAAGATTTTAAACAGAACCTGAAGATGGTTTAGCAATCACCAGTGGAAAGTTGTGTAATGCAACACAAAAGTGTCATTTATATATTAACTTTTTTTAAACTTGGTATCATTAGAAAAAAATCTATGCAGTGGCACTTATTTCTTTCACAGCCTTCATTTTAAATGAACAGAGGTTTATCGCAGGAAAAAGGGAAGTAGAACACTTAACAATTTCACTATTTTTCTCTCTTTTTCCCCTCAAGATTTCAAATGCTGTTTAAAGAGGATCATTCACCAGTACTTGCTTACTACATTTTATGCATTATCCCTGAGTGTATACATTATTAAAAATGCGAGAAAGGATAATTTAATGGTACAATAAAGCATTTTCCCTGCTATCTAAAATAAGATTTGAGAGACTATAGTTATTTTGATTAGTCATACTGGAATAAAAATCAGAAGACGGGGCAACTATAAACTGATTTAGAGTTTTACTCTTCTCCATGCCAACCTGGTTGGTTTTATGCAACAGACTTTTCCTTGGACAGTGCCTACTAAATTATTGGACATTGGACAGTGCCTACTAAATTATTGCTAATACATATGCCACAATGCATGCTAAAAAGGTTTCTTGGCAAGCTAACACACACACACACACACACAGAGAGACTTTTAACATTTGTATAATTAGATCTACTAGTGTGACATCCCTGTGACTCTCATTAAAGAAAAAGAGAATGCTATATCTCTGTGCTCTTGTACAGCTTTCATTCATTCTGACGAGGCTTGTGCAGAAAATCTTACCCGTAAATGATACTTATAGTTTCTACTACTCTTGGCATTATCCTTTTTTCTTTATATCAGTGAATTCCTGGATGCTACTCTAGCAGAGCAGCCCTTAGGGCACCAGAGGGCAGAATCTGCTCTGATTTACATGGATACTAAATCCTGTGTAGATTAGTCCAGAAGCATACAGTCTGTGTAATAGCTCTAATTTTATGTGATTTGCAATATTTGCACAGCAATTCCATTATCAGGTAAAGGATCATTTTAAATATAATTTAGAAATCAAGATCACATTAATGCTGACTCTGAACATATAATAGCCTCCTTCTATAAACAGGATTCAAATTCAGCTTTTTATATTTATGTTTTTAAAATATAAATTGTGCTGAAAATATAATTTCACTGCAAGTTCTCTTCCCCCTCCCCACTTTAAATGAATTCATTTACACAGTTACTGAATTATTTTTGTTGCAAATGATTGCAGTTCTACATGTCCAAATGAATCACAACACACTATATTTCATTTATGCAGTGAAAAAGATAGTAACTCAACCCTGCAAGTACAATGCATGTAGAGAAGCAGGCAACAGACTGCTTATAGACTTATAGGCCAGGTTGCTGTACATAGCCCTGAATTATGTCTGCTGTCTCCTTTGAAAGTCTAGTTTACTTTTTTTTTCAGACTTGTCATGCGTGCATGCATACATGCAGACATAGACATTCACCACACTTCTTATCTTGTTTCTTTTTAAAAGTACAATATTATCCTCAGCATCACTTTCAAACAGGTGATTTTTGTAAATTGACAAAACTCTCTGTTGTGGGAGTGAGAGGGCATGTGGAGCAACTGTGAAAATCACCCACTGGCACAGGAATATAATTCTAACTGGAAGACATGTTCTCTGAACATGTCAACATAAAATATCCAGTAAGTTATTTAGTCAATTTGTATTAATACTTTCCTCAAAACAATAGAAAGTTTTGTCCCTGCAAAGGAGCAATATGACACCAAAATGGATGCTGCTTTCACTCGTGGTTGCAGTTAATAATCAGAATATTTGTTAATTAGAAATGTGCAAGTAATAATCTTGTATGTAAATATACATTTAATATCTATCTCTTATATACTATTCTATATTAAATCAGTTATTGCGATTCTTTGGTGCAATTTCCAGATTGACAGATTTTATAGAGCCAGAGTTTGGTGTAGCTATCATTTCTGGTAATTACTACTTGTGTTTTTTTTAAATGAAGGTCAGTTTTAGAGGAAAAAATAACTCTGTAATTACCACAAAGCAAGCCCTTTTGACTTCAACATGGTTTACACATAGTTAAGTATCTACATAATTTTGGTTAAAAGTTGTTTTATGTTAAAAGAATTTGTGCTAATGCTATATGATAGCAGCAAAGAATAACTCATGGCAGTTCATATTACAGCCTGATTCTACAGATTACTTATGTACAAAAGGTTAATGAATCTGGTTTAAGCATATGACTTTACTGTATATTTGATTATCTGTTAACAGATTAAAATATTGTGCCTTCTTCTGTAATAGGCTTTGGGGAATTTGTAGAAATGCACTGCACAGATACAGACATAAACACACATGTACCCATATCAAATACAGTTATATGTATACATACCAGACATATTCACACACTGATGTAATATACATTATAATGCATACAAGTATACATATAATTCATGCTTGGATGTTGCTATTTATGATATGTTATAACTAGACACTAAAACAACATTTAAAAAGCCCACAATGAAATAAATCAGGTAAATAAATAAATCAATTGAAAGAAAAGTAAAAACTCTTTAAGGAACAAACATATTATGTTAAATTTTACAAATTAAAGACATCAGGAAGAAAAGCTGATTAACTATATAAAGTTTCAGAACACTGGATTTGTCTCTACATAATGTGGAATGTGGAACTGGATTTTCTGTAAAACTTTACATTTCAGAGGAAACACATGAGAAAGCATAATAAGTACTTCAAAGTAAATCTAGAAAGTACAGTTACTGTAAGATAAGCGAAAGGCAATAGTTTATACCTGTCAAAAATAGGGCATTGTGTTTTGCACCAGGTGATTTTTTTTGCAGTCCTTTCAAATGAAGTATTATAGTGCTCAATATAAAAGGGACAACCAGGCAGGCAGAGTAACAAAAAATAAGTAGAAGTTAGGTACATGATTGGCAATTGAAACTGATCTAATGATTACATAATTCTATATGAATACATCTTAAACAATTGCACATGTCCCTTGATGTTATTCCTACAGCAATTGGCTAGATCCATGGGCAGGTTTTGTGTCAAAATAATTTTTTGTTGTTATTTTCTAAATATCATTTTGTAATTCTGAGAAATACTTGTATGCCTTCTAGAGGAAAGATATAAATAAATGCATGAAATAATTAATATCCTTTCAAAATATGTATTTAGGTTTTCAGAAAGTGAATCAGTTAATAACTGGTACTTAAGTAAGCCTAGATCACAAGCTACTGAAGCTTACGCAACACAAGAATGGCTGTTATGCAGGCACTCTGTCTTTCCCCAGTCTGTGAATGAAAAATGATTAATCATGTTCTAATATCCCTTTCAGAGGTTCTTACAAACGCATGTCAAGCATCTTACATTAATGAAGGGTAGTGAATAATCTAAGTTAATGATAATAACACCTTCATATTTTAAGGGATCTCTTTATGCCCAAGACTACATTAAAATCTATCTATTGTTGTTAAGCTTTTATTTATTTATGCATTTGTTTTCTTGTTTTATTTTACTATTGAATTGTATTTTAAGCATTTTAATCTAATGGTCATATTTGATATTTAGTTTCTACAAACTGACAAAATTGAACAGAAGTTTAAATTAATATACACTGATCTCAAAAGTATATTTAATGCAAAAAGTCACAGTTCAAAAATGTCAATAGTCACAGTTCCATTTTTAAATATCCAGTCAGCAAAGCAAGAATCATATTATAGCAATGATATGTTGTATTTCTTACTAGATGTAGTGTATGCAGTTTTAATTATTCATAACATCAGCCTTCTCAAATATAAATAGATGGGGAAAGAAAATAAATGTTTCCTGAAATAAATGTCCAATTATTATTCAATTTATTATATAATAACTTGGATTCTGTGGTGGTATTTTTTCTATGACTGGCTAATGCCTACAATAGTTGTTTGTTTGTATATGTGTTTATGTTGGCAATGCCACAATCTACTGACAGTCAAGTTGGCATCCTTTATCTCACCAATTTGACTGTAGTGGCCTTAAAATAGGTCCATCTTGCTTTATAAATTACCTTAATAAGTATTTGGGGATGCAGTCCCCTTCATTATCCTAGTTGATATGGGATAGACCACATATTTGCTGCGTCACCTGTAAAGTCATGGAATCAATTATTAACCAATCCATTATCCTCCACTTAGAGACAAACAACCTACTCTCTAACAAACAATATGGTTTCAGAAAAAACTGTAATCTGGAACTGCAAAAACATATGGACAACACAACTTGATCAGGGCAAAGCAATAGACGCAATCTACATAGACTTCTGTAAAGCCTTCGATTCAGTGGTACACAACAAAGTACTACTAAAACTAAAATCTTATGGTATCTCTGGACAACTGCATAACTGGATAGAAGCATTCCTGTCAAACAGACAACAAATGATCAAAATTGGGAGCGTCTTATCAAATTCTGTACCTGTCAACAGTGGTGTCCCCCACGGCAGTGTTCTAGGACCAAGTCTCTTCATACTCTACATAAATGACCTCTGTGATCATATTAAGAGCAACTGCATTCTCTTCGCTGATGATGCAAAGCTATTCAACACCACAGACAATACTGCTACCCTTCAAAAAGACCTTGACTATGTATCAGAATGGTCAAACAAATGGCAACTTCAAATCCCAACAAATAAATGCTCTCTTTTACATATTGGCAAAAAAAAATCAGAAAATAAAATACAAGCTGAATAGTCAAGACCTTCTTGATGATCCAAACTCCGTCAAGGACCTTGGAATACTCATCTCTAATGATCTGAGTGCTAGAGCCCACTGTAACTACATAGCCAAAAAGGCATTAAGAGTTGTTAACCTAATCCTACGTAGCTTTTTCTCTGTTAATATCACACTACTAACTAGGGCATACAAAACATTTGCTAGACCAATACTTGAATACAGCTCATCAGTCTGGAACCCACATCACGCATCTGATATTAACACAGTTGAGAAAGTCTAGAAATATTTCACAAGAAGAGTTCTACACTCCTCTACTCGTTGCACAATACCTTATGCCACCAGGCTTGAAATTCTAGACCTAGAAAAACTAGAACTACGCCACCTTTGGTCCGATCTAAGTATAGTATATAAAATCATACATTGCAATGTCCTTGTGGTCAATGAATACTTCAGCTTCAACCATAACAATACAAGAGCACACAATAGATACAAACTCAAGGTTAACCACACCAAACTTGATTGCAGCAAATACAACTTCAGCAACAGAATGGTCAATGTCTGGAATACTCTACCTGACTCTGTGGTTTCTTCCTCAAACCCCAAAAACTTTAACCTTAGACTGTCTACTATTGACCTCACCCCTTTCCTAAGAGGTCTGTAGGGGGCATGCATAAGCACACCAATGTGCCTACCATCCCTGTCCTATTGTTTCTTTTTATATATATATATATGTATTAATTTCATGTATTCATAACTATGTTTATCCTTATACTTATTATCTTGTAAGTGATTAACAAAATAAATAAATAAATAAATAAATAAATAAATAAATATTTTATGATCTGAAGAAGACCACTTCTGTTAACCACTCAGAGTATGTATGCAATATATATGGTAGCCTTATTCATATATATTTATAATCCTGATAATTCATATCAAGGCCGTAAAAATCCAGACAAATATAGATAATAGAAAAGAACTACCAACTGCTTAACTCATTTTGGTTGTCCAGATTTTTGGAGCTCAGCAATGGTAGGTCTACCATATATACCATTTCTTGCTTTGAAATTTTTATTGAACAGTAGAACAAAATGCTGCAAATAAACACATGCCAAGGCCTATACTTCAAACAGGTTCAGATATTAAGTACATACTGAACTTTATCTGTATGAAATACTGTTCAGTAGTAGCAACACAAGTGCTAGGAATGCAGGATTTATTCAAATCTCACTCATATTATTCCAACAACAACAACAATAACAACCGTAGCAAGATATTTCTTAAACTTTCAGATGTTTCCTAAATGACATATGATGAGAGTATATCTCAAAAGCTGTATTTAAAGCTACAAGATTGTTGCCAAATTACCTGAACAATCATACCAAAACCAAAATGAAACATTACAGTTGCCAAAAACAAAAAGCCCACAACATTGCAGGAAAAATTAGCCAACTTTTCTAATAAAAAGGTAAACATGGATAGACTGCAGCTTTCAAACTATGTAAGTCATTGGGATGTACTATGGTTAAAGACCTTTAGAATTTATTTTTCCAAATGTATGTTCACATTGTTTTCATTTTGAATCGCTTTTGGCAAGATATTCTGGAAATAATCATCATACTCAACAATCAAATTGTTTCTAAGTAATTCAGAAAGTATTGTGTTGTCGTTTATTTTTCCTGAAATGTCTTTAAAACACAGCTGTATTTTTTTTCTGTTGAATGCATTTGTTTTAAATACTGACATAAGGTGGTGTTTATAATTTATTCCATTATTAATACTTTTCCATAGACTTATACAGAGTTAGAATGGGATCATTTAGGCCTAAAAGTCAATTGACCTCCCATTGTTGGAAGCCAATTGAAAACATACTTTATAGGTAGCTGTCCAGTTTTTGCTTGTGCATATTCACTGAAGGGAAACTTACCAGCAATCTTGTATCATTGGTTCCACTGTCACTCAACCAAAATCTTTCCTGCAAGTTAACTTTTTTATTTCTTACCCTGCACTCTCAGACGGTAAAGAAGAGGTCTTGATCTTCTTCTGTGTAACACGCCTTCATGTACTTGAAATGTGTGATTTTATCTCCCTTCCAGTCTTCTCACTGCTAAAGATATTTAGCTGTTAAGAGGTTTTTTCCTGTTTTCTGTCATCCTCCATGCCCTTTTCCACTCCCTCCCCTTTCATGTTTTTTTTAAATGTGATGCCAGAATTGATCATGGTTCTTAAAATAGGGTTAAACACAGAATGTAGAGTAATAATGATTACTTCCTGTGATTTGATAACTATGCTTCTATTGGGGCAATGTAAAATTGCATTTCTTTTGGCTGCCACACCACCTAACATATTCATATTAGGGTTGTGCTCAAATATAGCATGCCCTACTATTGAACAAAGCATGAAAGTCACCTCCATCTGATTATGATGTTATAAAATGACAGATAATGGTTAGCTATCAAATTTATTATTGTTGCATTTTTCAAGAAGAGACAGAAGAAACTGAGTGAGTATATATTTTGACTTTGTCTTGGCGGTTGGAGAGCATTTGCAGGTCTACCTCAAGCATCTAATCAGACCAGCTTTAAGTCAAAACTGTTATGAGATGATTTTGACAAAATTAGCCATGACATTTGATGCTAAAAGTACCAAAACCAGAGTTCCATAACCAACTCTATTTTCATTGATATTTAAATCTTACTTTATTAATGTATGTTTCCATGTATATATTTTGTTTTTGATTCTTTCTATCAAAAATTAAGTTTCAAGAATTATATTTTCCACATGAATCAACATTATGTTACATAATCACATTCACTCAAAATTTGTCTAAGATCAACTTCATTCAAACTGCTGTTCTCTACATACATTGGATTTCAGTTTTTGTAATGCTCCAGGCATATTATTTGAGGAATTATGTAAATTCAGTTTCAACTTAACTTGTGGGCACTAAATTGATGAATGGGTGCTTTCATGGATCAAGAAGAAAAAGTAGAAAAACTGAGGCAAAGCTCGAACTGCAATAATTCTTTAAATGATTCACATGGTTTGTTTCTCAAAAAACAAATGAAAAGAATAATTATGCAGTTATACACAAACATATTCAATGCATGCTTAAACATACACTAAAAAATCACGCCATCTTCTGCTACTCTAATGAACAGATGCATCTATTCTGGGTGTCTCTTAGTTCCCATATATGTGAAAGTTGACATATTTACAATAATTGAAATAATTCATTATTATTTACTATTTATTGTTTTTATAGATATTTCCATTTATATAAAGGAAATTAGTTATAAGAAATAACAACTTTACCATTAAACACTTATGCTACAAATTGGGCAAAAACCATGCTCTACCTAAAAACCCAAGCTGTGACAGAACATCTCTCTCCCTCCTGCTCCTGCTCTGCTCCATTCTCCTCCTCTTCCTCCTCCTCCTTTCTCCTCTCTCTCTCTCTCTCTCTCTCCCCTCCCTCTCTCCCTCTCCTGAGGCACAATGTGATAAGCAGCAAGCACTAGAGAGACAACAATTCTGGAATGATACTGTAAATCTATGGATCCTTTGGAGAAGGAGCAGAATGTCACTGTTGCTGTTGGCTTAAGAAAGCAAAGTTAGGCATGGACAATTAAAGTTCAGAAGTCAAGAGGTCAAGAATGGAACAGAGGCAATTTATTGTCATGTTCCATCATAAGTGGCAGTGAAAAAGTTTGTACTTCACTCCTAACAGAAATAGATATTTTAAAAACATCTCTGGAGGCAGAATAGGGTTACAGGGATTCAATTTTTTTTCTTATAAGGATTGCTTGTCATGTAAATGTCTGAGAAGTGACAGAATGAATTATCATAAAATTTTGACAAATTTGATGGCTCAACCAAAGGGAAAAACAGACATTCTACTTATTGGGTTTTAATGAGACATGACATTTCAAATGAGTTTACATGACAGTTAGACCTTTTGCTGTTTTTTTTTTTGCTTCTGATTCTAAAGCACATCTAAAGAAGGTACAAGTGTGTGCGTGTGTGTGTGTGTGTGTGTAAAAAGTAATGAAGATTCTGACACAGAGTAGAAATGTTATTTTATAGTTAATTCTTGAAATGGAGGTGGTGTTAATCTGTGAAAGAGGGAGGGAGAGAAGGAAGACCATTGTAAATTGATTAATGAATGAAGTGATCAAACTAATTAAATTATCTTATATTTTTTTGATTTATTGTTATTTAGAATTTGGTTCCTACAAGTTTAATATATTATGGTTTGTTGCATAGTCAGTCAGATGTTTAGACAGGACTTGGTATTTTTATTCACCATTTCAGCCATGGTGGCACAGTGGTTAGAATGCAGTGTTGCATGCTAATTCTGATGACTGATGACTGCCAGCAATCTCACCAGCTCAAGGTTGACTCAGATTTTTCGTCCTTCTGAGGTCAGTAAAATGAGGACCCAGATTGTTGAGAGCAATATGTTAACTCTGTAAACTGTTTAGAGAGGATTGTAAAGCACTGTGAAGGGGTATATAAGTCTAAGTGTTATTGCTATTTGAGTTTTCCCCAAAGACCTGGGATAAGCACATGTTGTTGTCTGATGGTATTAAATATATCATTGCAGGATGCAAGTTGTTCCAAGTAAAGCTGGCTTGTGCAATTGGCTGATGGTGATTTTTGTCACTACCGATGGTGTTCAAGTCTGCTGCTTTATTATTTCCAGAGCTGCCTTAATCTTCCTTGTTTCTAAGCAATATTTCTTGATCAGTATTCTTTAGTCTTCTTGCGGTTCAGCTTCTTTTCTTTCATTTGTTCTACCTTTTTGCATCTGATTTTAGCAAGCTTAATTTCTAACCTGATCTCTCTTTATGATGGTGCATTGTTATTTTGCGTTCAAGATATTCAGTTATAACTCCATCCATACTACGTATTAGGCAGTTTATTTCTTACAGTGAGCTGCTGCTTATGTTTGACATTACAGTATTCACACTCTTAATAATTGTGCTAGCTGTTTTTCTGGAACAAGCTTCACATATGCAACCTTCACATAATCAACCTTACATTGTACTGTTCTAGATGCTCTGTTATTCTTTTTTCCAGTTCTTCTTCTTTTAGTTAGATGGCTTTGTTTTTCTGAGGAAAAGGCAGAAAAGTAGATGCTTGGTTTGGAAATGAAAATGATTCAATATCTATGCTGGCTTCCTCTACTGCTTACTCCCCCTGATTTGCCTCTACAGTCTGAGCTACTTGTGGCAAGGCTTCAATTTTTGCCCTGGATAGACCTTTGAAGTTCTTCCAATTCTGCTTCTGTGAACACTTTATTTCATATTATAAGATGACATTGATCTGCTCTTCTTTATTTCTGATTCAGGGTGTTGTTTCTTTTTAGAACTGGTGCATTCTTTTCTGATATTCTCTTTTCATTGGACTTGATTTGTAATAACAGATCATTATTCCTTTGTTTTCAAAGGATTTGTATATTTGTGACAGGTAAAGCATTTTTCTTCCAGAAGGTCCAAAACCCAGATGGGTTATTGTTGAACTGGGTGATGATCAATCCAGTATGGATTTCTGTAAATTATGTCTCACGTATTATTTATGGGACTTGTTGTCTGGCTCCCCTGTTGAGACCTCTTCAACTAAAGCTGAAGCTGAATCTATTATTATTATCTGTTCACAACAATGAGAAGTTATGTATATTGGGCCTGTAATACTTGCTGATGTCATCGATCCATCTTGTTTTAGGTCTCTTTCATGGACTTTTTAATCAAATGGAATCCATTCTATGACTGCCTTGGTCCACCTGCCATCAGTTCTTGCTACCATTCCCATTTCCATTCCTTTACTCTCTTGATATCGTATGCTTTCATTTGTTCTCTAATCCATGTACAGGTCTTTCTATCTTGTCCTGTGATGCCAAGCAAGTATCTTTCCATGGCTGTTTGCACCACTTGTAGATTTTGTATCAATTATGAAGTTACTATCCATGTTTCACTGGCATGTGTAAAGCTTATGCTTAGTTTGTTGAATGCCTGCCAGCTGTTCAATTTTCTTTATTGTTTCAACTTCCATTGAGATCCATTGGTGTGTGTGTGTCCACAGTAGGAACTTTTGTTGCTAAGTCTAACTTGCATGTACAAAATCTGCAGTTTATAACCTTCCACAAGAAAAATTATAGTGCAATGGAAATAATGAATGTAGACCTGAAACCAATGCTGAAAACATGAAGCAAATTGATTATCTTAAATTAGCAACTTATCGGAATATAAATTCTGTTAGTATTGATTGAGCATTTATTGCCCAAAGAGTTTATAAACAGGCATCTTATTAGAACAATAAGAGTAGATTGGTGTGGTCTTTTTTCATTTCAGCTTATGGGCATGTTTAGTCACTGGAATGAGCTATTCTATTCATTCTAAATTGTGGGCTTTCTCTTATTCTTTTCATAAAGCTTCCCTCCCACTTTCTTTTTGTGTTTGTTAAGGATTTGGGGAATTGAACAAGAACTTGTAAGATGTGACCTAATTGGCTTTTTTCACTCATTTGCAATGGGTTCTGTTTTTGTTCCCTATCATTTATTTAGTTTTTGTTCAGAGTCAGCTGGAAAATCAGTCAAGTTGATATTTAGTTGATTTGGTAAATATCCTGCTATATTAAAGCATGAGGGAGTGCATGTGCATATTTATAT
Organism: Naja naja; assembly: GCA_009733165.1. Classification (NCBI taxonomy): domain Eukaryota; kingdom Metazoa; phylum Chordata; class Lepidosauria; order Squamata; family Elapidae; genus Naja; species Naja naja. Next base: position 264,183,209 of record CM019149.1, on the reverse strand, counting down.
CCCTTTTCTGCCTGTCTTGAAGGAATGAAGCAAAGATCATCCTTTTGTACAACAGATTAGAACAGGGATTCCCACCTGATATGAGGCAGAAAGTTAAGAACTGGGAACAGACCTTTTTCTGAGATTAATATTCAGTGTAGATCCTTAATGATTTCTGTTAATCAAAGTTGTGGTTCTTTCATATAATCTTGATCTATGACATGATGCCAGAGCTCTGAAGGAAATTTAGTCATGTAAAGTGTGCTTTACCTCAAAATGATGGACCTATAGTCTTTGTGCTACACAAACAAATTAGACATCCGTGCCTCAAAAAATGAGGTTTATTTTGTTCCTGCAGAAGGCCCCTGAACTGATTACATCCCCAAATATCTGTATGTTTTCTCCCTTCTCCTGATAATACTATAGAGCAGGCATACTTATATTAAAATCCTTCCTCCCTCTCTTCCTCTCAGCTTCCCCATGGAGTTTCCTAGTGGGAAGCCAGTAGGGAGTATCAAAAATACTCCTTCCTTCATTCTTTCCTTCTTTCCTGAACTGAACTGAACATGAATTGGGTATGTATTTTCAATTAAATGGAAATCCCATTTCTCTCAGAGAAGCTACATCCCAAAATTATTTCTTTTATTTCCTTTTTTTTCTTTTATCCTATTCACTATTCTTCTTCCTATATTAAGTATTTTCTTTACTGCTCCTGGATTGTGATTTCTCTAGTTATGTAGATCTTACACGTCACATAACATTCCCCTACCAGCACTGTTTCTAAGTATATGGGACCTGGTGTTGCCTAATCAATATATTAACTATATAAAAATCAGTTATGATGCAACTGCAACATTATGTAATGCAAAATATGTATTTTTGCACCTAGATATTACCTCAGTGTAAAAAAAGAAATAATGTGTCATGCTATACATGAGAACATTTAAAGAGTTTGTTTTATGGCTTAAGTATGATGTTTCTTTGCCCTGACTTATTTTGTTTTGTTTTTCAGTATCCAGACTATGAGCATTGTATCATACTGTACATAACACAAACATATGGAATAAAAGTCTCTGATTGAAAACGTTAAACATACTCAGGGGTGGGATTCAAATTTTTTAACAACTGTGTGTGTTGTTCTATGTGTGTGGCTTGGTGGGCGTGGCTAGGTGGACATGTGACTGGGTGGCTGTGGCTAGGTAGTCATGTGACTCGGTGGGTCAAAAGAGAGAAACTCACTTTAACAATGCAGGGGTTTGGACTAGATGACCTCCGAGGTCCCTTCCAGCCCTGGATTGCTATGCTTTTTCAAAGCATTCTCTGAAGCTACATCTAGTGCCAGGGTTTGTGGCTTTCGTTTTCCTTCCTTTCTTTCTTTCTTTTCTTTCTTTCTTTCTTTCTTCTTTCTTTCTTTCTTTTTTCTTCTTCCCTTTCTTTCTTATTCCTTCCCTCCTCCTGTTTCTTTTCTTTTCTCCCATCCCATCCGTCATTCTCCTTTTTTCAGCATCCCTGATGCCCTTTGGATCCCTGAGCCCTGGACTCCCGGCATCGGAGGGCCTGCTGCACCCTCTGACTCCCTATTTTGAGCCTAGTAAGCCTCCCTGCAATTACCTGGGAGCCAGAATCAGGTGTGTGGGGACTCCTCGGAGGGGCTGGGTGGGGTGGGGTGGGGCCAGCTGGTTTTCAAAACTATCAGTTCAATGAACTTGATGTAAAATTAACATCCGGTTCACGTAAACCGGCTGAATCCCACTCGTGAACACACTGTTGTTTTTATTCTAATGATCCAAATCAATGTTTCAGCACTGTCTATCTGACGTTTTTGCACATGTTTACTAGATAACTCTGGAAAGGCAAATGGGAGCAGAGACTGCAACTGATAGAAACTATTATGTAAGATTGTAAGCATATATTGGGTGCTTCTCATACCTTTTTAAGTAGTCCCAAAGATAAGATAAGTACCTATAATGGGAATACTTCTGCTCTTTAATGGGAATATATTTTGTAACAGATAGAAAAAGAACTTGTCCAATATGTTGATCTGTTTAAATGACAGAAAAATAATAATTTTGGTTAAACTAAGTATATATTGGGAAAAAAAACAATAATAAAAGAGATGGGGAAAAATGAACTGCTGATATTGAAATAAAACTGAAACCAGAGGTGGTATTCAGCAGGTTCTGACCAGTTCTGGAGAACCAGTAATGGAAATTTTGAGTAGTTCAGAGAACTGGCAAATACCGCCTCTGACTGGCCCCACCCCCATCTATTCTCTGCCTCCCCAGTCCCAGCTGATTGGCTGGGTCTTCTTTTGTTGCCCTGCACAGGAGAATGGAACTGGAAAGCAGGTTAGTGGAGTGAGGAGGGAATGGAGATTTTACAGAATTCTTCCCCTGTCATACCCACCAAGCAACGCCCACCAAGCTATGCCACGCCCACCAAGCATTGCCCACAGAACCAGTAGTAAAAAATTTGGAATCCCACTACTGGATGAAATCATAGTGTTATCCTCTTTAACATGAGAATAAATCCTTTGAATTTGGTTAGATTTTTTTTCTGAATATATGTGAATAAGTTTGCTCTACCAGTAGCCAATTTCTGTTCCTTCTTTACTTTTGCAACTCTTATTTTCACCCTCTCTTCTTTCTTCACTTAGAAGCCCAGAAGAGAATAAATCACTTTTTACCCTTAGAATTACTGCTTGCAGACGACTTTTGAAATTAGTTTAAGGATCCCAGGGTGTCCATCCCTATGAAAATGAAACATAATTGAGGCTTCAGTCCTAATATATATTACAGAAAAGTCAGTTCAATTGATATGAATAGTTACAAATCTCCTTGTAATTAATGGAAACAGAATTTTGTAAAATGCTAATGAAAATAAGATATGTTTTACTTATTTGATGTATTGCCTTTTGTTTTGTTTTTTCTCTTCTTTGGAGATATTCTTTGCCAGGTAAGTGCTCAGGAACTAGGATAGAGGAAAGTTGGAAATCAAGGTTAAACTGATCTCTGAGATAGTGTGGTGACCAAGAGCCCTGGTGGTGCAGGCTGTTAAATGCCTAGCACTTAATTCCAGCTGCCTGCAATTAGTGCAGGCTTGAATCCCACCAGGCTCAAGGTTGACTCAGCCTTCCATCCTCTCGGGGTAGGTAAATTGAGGACCCAAGATTGTTGGGAGCAATAAGCTGACTTTGTAAAAATGCCGCTTAGTAATAACCAGGCATATACAATGGAATGAAGGCTATTGCTGAGCGCATTGGGTTGTGCTCCAAAAATTGTAAGCCGCCTTGAGTCTCCGGAGAAGGGCGGCATATAAATATGAATTAAAAAAACCATATTCAATAAATGGCAAGTTTAAGACTTGTGGACTTCAACTCCAAGAATTCCTGAGCTAACATGACTGGAGGTGGAATTCTGGGACTTGAAGTCCACAAGTCTTAAAGCTGTCAGGTTTGAAGACCCCTGATTTAAAGCAACATGAGAAATTTTACTCCTGTACCAGAACAATAATAACTCAACAAATGAATGCTCTGTCTTACATATTGGCAAAAAAAATCAGAAAATAAAATACAAGCTGAATAGTCAAGACCTTCTTGATGATCCAAACTCTCTCAAGGACCTTGGATCATCTTAGATCATCTCTAATGATCTAGGTGCTAGAGCCCATTGTAACTACATAGCCAAAAAGGCATTAAGAGTTGTTAACCTAATCCTGTGTAGCTTTTTCTCTGGTAATATCACACTACTAACTAGAGCACACAAAACATTTGCTAGACCAATACTTGAATACAGCTCATCTGTCTGGAACCCGCATTATGTATCTGATATTAATACAGTTCAGATAGTCCAGAAATATTTCACAAGAAGAGTTCTCCACTTCTCTACTCATTGCAGAATACCTTATGCCACCAGACTTGAAATTCTAGATCTAGAAAAACTAGAACTACGCCACCTTCGGTCCAATCTAAGTATAGTACATAAATTATATATTGCAATGCCCTACCTGTCAATGAATACTTCAGCTTCAGCCATAACAATACAAGAGCACACAATAGATACAAACTCAAGGTAAACTGCACCAAACTTGATTGCAGGAAATACGACTTCAGCAACAGAGTGGTCAATGTCTGGAATACTCTACCTGACTCTGTGGTTTCTTCCCCAAACCCCAAAATCTTTATCCTTATTTATTTATTTATTTATTCGACATGTATGCCGCCCTACTCCCTAAGGACTCAGAGCGGTGAACATTAAAACAGAGAAAAATTTACAATAAAACAGAATTAAACAACTAAACAAGCCGAATGAAGTTAAAATAAAACCCAACCCACCCCCCCCGGTCATTCCAGGCTGGCCCGTTGAAACAACCAAGTCCCGGCAGAAGGAGCGGAGGTCAGGGGCCAAACGGAGATCCACGGGAGCTGATTCCAAGGGCAGGTGCTCCCACAGAAGGCCCTAGCCCTGGGGACCGCCAGCCGACAATGTCTGACTGGCGGCACCCCAAGGAGGCCCCTCCTATGAGCGAACAGAGGCGTCGGAGAGTGATGCTGGCAGGAGGCATTCCCAAGTACCCTGGACCCAAGCCATTAAGGGCTTTATAAGTTGTAACTAATACCTTGAAGGCGACCGGAGGCAACGGCAACCAATGCAAGCAGCGCGGGAGGGTGTAACATGGGAGTATCAGGATACCCCATCACAGCCAGCGTCTGCATTCTGCATCAGCTGAAGCCTCGGACCGTCGCAAGGAAGCCCCATGTAGAGAGCATTGCAGTAGTCGATTCTAGAGTGTGCGCATGAGTAACCATTGAAGGGCATCTCGGTCCAAATAAGGGCTGGCGAACCAGCGAACCTGGGCAAAAGCCCCCTGGCCACAGCTCCCACATGCTCCTCCAAACCGAGCTGTGAGTCAGGAGGACACCCAGGTTTCTCGCCCTATCCATGGGGGCAACACCTCTCCCCCATGACCAAAGATGGTACATCCAATAAAGACCGAGATGCCGGTAAGAACAGCCACTCCGTCTTGGTGGGGTTGAGCTGGAGCCTGTTACTACCCATCCAGACCCGTGCCTCCAGGCACCGGGACATCACGGAGAGAGCATCACTGATCTGGTCTGGGGTGGAGATGTAAAGCTGGGTATCATCAGCATACTGATGATACCTCACTAAAACCTCGGATGATCTCACCCAGCGGTTTCATGTAGATATTAAACAGGAGAGCGAGAGGACAGACCCTGAGGCACCCCACAAGTGAGGGGCCTCGGGGCCGACCTCTGCCCCCTGCCAACACCGACTCTGGCGGCCCGAGAGGAAGGAGGAGAACCAGCAAAACAGTGCCCCCAATCCTCTAAGCAGCTGCAGAAGGATACCATGGTCGAAAGCTGAGAGATCTAAAGGACTAGGACAGAGGAAAAACCCTGTCCGAGCCCTCCAGAGATCATCCATCAGTGCGACCAATGCTGTCTCCGTGCTGTGTCCGGCCCTGAAGCCCGACTGATACGGATCTAAATACTCAGTTTCCTCCAGGAACAAGGGAAGCTGCTGAACCACCACGCTCTCAACAACCTGGCTAAAAAGCAAGGTTGGAGACACGATAGTTGTTCAAAGCGGCCGGGTCCAAGGCAGGCTTCTTGAGGAGGGCCTCACCACCGCCTCTTTCAAGGCGGCAGGAAAGACTCCCTCACTCAAAGAAGCATTAACAACTGCCTGGAGCCAGCCGCGTAACCTCCCTGGAGGCATACACCAACCAGGAAGGGCACGGGTCCAATAAACCGTGGTGGAAGACAGCCTCCGCATGATCCTGTCCACCTCATCGAGGGAGACCAGGTCAAACTCAACCCAGATAGGTTCCACCAGACTCATCGCCACCCCATCATCAGACCACTGCCAATCAGAGTCCAAGCCAGCGCAATTGGCGACCTTATCCGCCAGATGTAAGCTAAATTCCTCTGCTCTGCCCTGCAACAGGTCATCCCCCTCAATTGAAGGAGGAGGCGGGTCACCGAAACAGGGCAGCAGGCGATCATCGGCAGCGCAATCAGAGCGGAGAAGTAAGCGCCTGCCGCCCTGATTGCTTCCAGATAGGTCCTGATATAGGCTGCGCAACTGGACACGGTCAAATTTGGAGTGGCTGGCCCTCCATCTGCTCTCCAGGCATCTTCTCGCCGTTTCATCCCCGGAGCTCCTCGGAGAACCAGGGGCCCATCGAGGTCTCGGCGGGGAAGAGGCCACAAAGGACAACCGGTCGGCGCCTCGCGCCGCCCATTGCCAGGCGGCGTCAGCATCTCGGCCGAGCTGTGGTTGAGGGAGGCGGGCAAGAAGCGCCGTCTGAAACCTTTCGGGTCCATTAGGCGTCTGGGGCGGAACCATCGTATAGGCTCCTCATCCCAGCAGCGAGGACAGCCAATTGAAAGACCAGCCGCAGGAGATAGTGATCTGTCCACGATAAAGGGAGGGTAGATGGAGAACCGTCCCCAGATCACTACACCACTGCCCGAGATAAAAACCAGGTCAAGTGTGTTCCCCCTCGTGGGTGGGTCCATGGATCACCTGGGTCAGGTTCATGGCTGCCATGGATGCCATGAACTCCTGAGCTAAACCCGACGCCCCCCAGCGATGGCAGGTTAAAGTCCCCAGAACTATAAGCCTAGGGAACTCCACGCCACCTCCGAGAGGCGTCGAGCAGCCCAGGCAGGGCCACCACGCAGCTGGGGGATAGGTACATTAGCAGCAAACCCAACCGACCACCCGGGCCCAATCTCACGAGGAGGGTCTCACACCCGCCCATCTGTGGGACAGTGACCTCCCTTGGAAACAGGGTCTCTCTAACAATTATGGCTACCCCTCCACCCCTTCCCTGGGCCCGAGACTGGTACAGCACATGGAAGCCTGGGGGGCACAAATCACACAGAGGGACACCCCCCTCCGGGCCCACCCATGTCTCCGTAATGCATGCCAGGTCCGCAGCCTATGAGCTCACGGAGGAGGGATGACTTATTGGCTATGGACCTGGCATTCAGATATACCAGTCTGAGCCCAGAGACCACATCTCCCAAGACCCCAGGGAGGCAGGCGACCTGGGGTCGCGCCACCGCACATAAACATTGGGGGTGCGCTCCCGGCACATAATTTGGCCCCCTGTCCCCTCCCCCCCTGCCATAACCGATCACCCTGTCGATGGACAACCCGCCCTCTCCCGTCAGATCCGAGGCCCCCCACCCCACCCCACCCCGAGACCAGAAACCGGCCTGGAAGAACTGTGTGGACCAGAATTGACGCCCACCCCTTCCCTAACCCCTTAAAACAACGAATTAAAAAATTTAAAAGCTTCCCCTTTATCCCAAATTTAAAATTTAGCCCTATGTCTACTATTGACCTCACCCCTTTCCTAAGAGGTCTGTAGGGGGCGTGCATAAGCACACCAACATGCCTACCGTCCCTGTCCTATTGTTTATTTTATTTTTCTTATTTGTATCCATTTCATGGATTCATAACTATGTTTATACTTATACCTGTTATCTTATAATTGCTTGACAAAATAAAATAAATAAAATAAAAAAATAAAAAAACAACCTAAGACATGTTGGTTCTTGAGGAATTAAAAAATATTTCACCTCAAAATATTTATACAGGGTCCAAAATAATTTAGACATCAATATTTCAATTCACTTTATCTCACTTCCCCACCTCCTTTTAAGCCATTTAATGAGATGGTCCTTGAATACTATTGTCACAGCTCTGTATCTTTGGAAATGTCCTACGTTCTTGTAGTATTTGTCCTTCTCATATTTTACTCATGTAACCTAACTCAATTCCAACAATATGAAATGTTTTCTTTTCCCTGGGAAAAAATCCACCCAAATTTAGTGAGCTTGCATTTATTTAATGAAAATTACATCAAGATAAGAACAAAAATTAGCATAGCAAAATACTCAAAGTACTCAAAGATTAGTTAAAGTGAATGGTTTGTAATATATAAAATGTGTTTATTTTCAAATCCAAAGTTCAGATTTTCTCATACATTTTCATACCAATGGAGATAAAATGCTAAAGTCTTAAATCCTTCTATGCCATGCTGAGTTGCTAAGGGCTGTTGAGTTTTTGTTATTTCTCCTCTTGAGTTGGCTCTGATTAAGCCTGCTGAGTGAAAAATTTGAATTTGCCGACAGAAATAGGAATCACACCACGTGCATTTGCAGCCAGCAAATGCTCCGATACATCACTGAGATTTGCTCAACCCACCTTCAGAGGGCAAATCAAGCATGTTATTTTCTGTTTAGATCTGATGCTGAAGCCTATCAGTCCCAAGTGCTACCCAATCTCTGATTAAAGAAAGGCCTCCAAAGCTGTGGGTGTTGTTTCACTGCCTCATTAGAGGCTTGGATGGAATGACCCAGCAATTTTTGTACAAGACAGTGAGTGAACTTCAAATAGAAAAGTGCATCCATCAAGCCCAAGAGAGGCTTTTATGACATTTTTCCTACTTCGCCTTTAAAGTCCTTTAGAAATACCCTTTCCAGATATAGAGGAGAACCATCAGTAGAAACAAACAAGCCCCAAGTGCTGAAAAACCCACAGAATGACAATTCTTTTCCACTACCCTTGAGAGACCGTTGTACTCCTTAATACAACAGAAGATAGCTGATATGCTTTATGAGAGCTGTATATTAAATACAATGAAAGTGCTTCTTGTTTGACAGACAGAATGTAAGAAGATTTTTATATTGCAATATCCCCAAAGGAGGAAAAATAATGTTTCTGTGTACTTGTTTATAGAGAAACATTGCCTGTGCCTAGAAAATTATATGAATAAGGGCAAACCAACTATCTTAACTCCAGCAGGTAGATTTTGGACTTACAACATACCTGGATAAGCATGAAAAATTGTGTCAAAGAAAAGAGTAAATATAAATGTGCATATCTCAGCTACCTGGAGGCAAATCTGCTCCTATTAATATATGTTTATTTCTAGATTAAATTAGAGGAAATATATACATACCGTGTTTCTCATAAAATAAGGACAGGTCTTTTTTTTTTTGAGCCCCGAAAAAACAGCTAGGCTGTCTTTTCGGGGTGACTTAATTCCCCCCCCCTTGCATCCTCACCTAGAAGCCCATCAGCCATGCCTTGCCACCAGCTGGTCCTAACGGGTGATCATGATGGAGCGCAAAGAGCTCCCTACTCCCGCCAAGCACCTTTGCTGCAGACCCGAGACCCTCAGCACCTGCCGCTGCTGCTTCCTCTGCTGCCATTGCTTTCCCTTCTACCTATGCCACTGCCACGTTTGGAGCTGCCGCTTCTGCATTTGGAGCTGCCACCGCGTTTGGAGCACCGCCACCATTTGGAGCGTGTTTGGAGTGGCGGCAGTGGTGGTGCTCCAAATGCAGCAGCTGCTCCAAATGTGGAAGCAGCAGTTCCAAATGCAGTGGCAGCATGGGTAGAAGGGAAAGCAATGGCAGTGGAGGAAGCAGCAGTGGCGGGTGCTGAAGGTCTCAGGTCTGCAACAAAGGTGCTTGGTGGGAATAGGGAGCTCTCAGCGCTCCACCATGATCGTCCGTTAGGAGTGGCTGATAACGAGGCATGGTTGCCCATGGGGCACTCCTAACGGCAAGTTCCTCCCGCCCTTCCCCCCCATTTTGCATGTTTTAAAATAACGAGGCATGGTTGCCCATGAGGCACTCCTAATGGCAAGATCCTCCCCCCCTTCCCCCCCATTTTGCATGTTTTAAAATAGATTTAAATTTGGGGGGGCTTAATTTAGAAAACATGCTGGGTCTTCCTATTGGAGGGGGCTGTATTGTTGGAGAAACATGGTAGTTCCATTGTTAAGCAAGCTGTAATGGAAAAACAATAGGGAGTAATTATTTGATTAAGAATGCAGGGGAGCATAGAAAATTTTAATCACTTGTCTCCCTCACTTATGCATGTATAGGATGGATGGATGGATGGATTGATATAGCTACCAAACTAACAAAAATGTGACTCTGGGTGGAAAGACAACAAAGTCACAGTCAGGGCATATCAATATTACCCTTCACCTTCTGAGATAGGCTTATTTTAACATTTTGACCTAATATCTAAGGGAATAGCCAAGTCTTCAAAGCTTCTGAAGGAGGTGAGAGCCAGTTGAATCTTGGGGAGATGATTCCAACTACATAACAAAAGAATTCAGAGATACAGTTATAGATTATTATATTTATAATTTTTCTTTGTGATTATTTATTTATTTATTTATTTATTTATTTATTTATTTATTTTTGAGACTTGTATGCCGCCCCATCTCCGAAGACTCAGGGCGGCTCACAACTAAAACAGTAACAATAAATAATTAAAAGAGATTAAACAAATTACAAGCCCAAAAACTTAAAAAATATAAAACCACCCTCCCACAGGGGTCACAGCCCGAATTGGTCGAACAACCAGGTCTTCAAGTCATGGCAGAAGGTGCGGAGGTCAGGGGCCAGGCGGAGCCCCAGGGGAAGTTGGTTCCAGAGGTCCGGGGCCGCAACAGAATAGGCTCGTCGTTGGGGGACCGCCAGCCGGCATTGGCCCGCCGACGGGACCCCAAGGAGTCCCTGCCTATGTGCTCGCACAGGGCGGCCGGCAATCGCTATCGGCAGGAGTCACTCCCTTAAATATTGAGGACCCATGTCGTGAAGGACTTTGCATGTTAAAACTAAAACCTTGAATCTCACCCGGAGTGCAACCGGCAACCAATGTAGACTGTGCAGGAGGGGGGTAACATGGGAGAACCGGGAAACTCCCATCACCACCCGCGCCGCCGCATTTTGCACCAGCTGTAATCTCCGGATGGTATGCAAGGGCAGTCCTAGATAGAGAGCGTTGCAGATTATATTTATATGGGTGAAACTGTGCATCATAGGGAAAGGGTTTTTGAACCAAAGTAGCTCAAATGGACTAACTTACAAAAGGAGTCAAAAATATGAGACCCATGACTTTCATGGGAATAAAATTTGAGGAAGTTGTGGCTGCTTCAGTGCTACTGGCTACTACTGGGCTGCTGGGTTGATTCTACAGTCACAGGATCTTCATTTTCAACATTCTGTGACAGTTTCCCAGTCATTCTCACAATCCCTTACTATCTCTCCCACCCAGCAGCAGTCATTATCAGAAAGGAGGAAGGGAAGGAAAGGTGGAGGAAGAGAGGGACAGAGAATAAGGAACCCTTGTACACTTTTCCTGGTCCACACCACCAACCCTCCCCATGTGCTCCCCTGACCTGTATTGTCTCCCATGCACCTTCCCCACTCATACAACATATCTTTTGCACCACACAGTACCCTTCCTGACCCATGTCACCCCTGTACACCTTCATGGCACCTCTTGTGCACATCTGGCATTCCTGCCACATCCTCAACACACTCTTTCCAATACATATGGTATATCTAGCATACCCCATGTACCATTCCTGATCCTTACCCCTATGCATCCCTTTCCCTCCTTCCCTACCCTGCTGTAGCTATTTACCTGACTTCTGGCCTTGGCCTTGCAACTTCCTGATGACTTCCTTACTGAATTTCTTCCTTCAAGCTTCCCACAAGCAAAATAAATGAGGAAGTGAGCAGGCAGGCAGAAAAGAAGGAAGGAAGGAAGGAAGGAAGGAAGGAAGGAAGGAAGGAAGGAAGGAAGTAGGAAGGAAGGCAGGACAAAGAAGGAAGGAGGGAGGGAGGGAAGGAAGGGAGGAAGGAAGGAAGGAAGGAAGGAAGGAAGGAAGGAAGGAAGGAAGGAAGGAAGGAAGGAAGATTTCTGTTCCATACTAGCTTTCCACAAGGAAGCAGGAAGCTCCCTGGGGCAGTGGAGGGAAAGTCATAAGCTGTTCCCATTCCCACTGCTTTTTGCCCACCCATGGTCATTCTGTTGCTCCATTTAGGTAAGAAAATATCTCTGAAACAATGACCCCATGGTTGTCTAATTAACATTAAAAACACTTCTGTAAACAGTAAAAACAATCTGCAAAAAAGTAAGAGGACTAAAAAATTCACCTTACTCTTTCCTGTAAACTTAAGGCAGAGTTTGCTGCTTTTAAAACAACACACTTACCACAGACGCAGACTTCCATTTTGATGTCACAGCACTGTTTTCGTCATTCAGCCCCCTTTTCCGCTCCCTACTGTGAACAGTGCTCCGTGAAAAGCCATCACACCACCACCTAGTCTCACAGTTCTAATGCCATGAAATTTGCTTCTGGATGGAAGCCTGGAAATGTTGCTATGCCTCACAGTTTTTTCATGAAATAAGATCCTGTATAAGTCTATGCATATTTATTTAAGAATAAATTGTACTGAAACCAATGAATCATCTTTCATTTTAAAATTCTGGCTTACACAAGGAATTAATTGTAAACCTCTTGACACTTAGCGAGCTAAAGGGAATTCCTTAATTCCTATTGAAATTAAGGACAAAATCAGAAGTGACTAATTTAAATTCCATTGATGTGAATGGGCTCTAAGCACACTAATTTTTTATTGGATAGAGGATTCAGAAAAACTGGACTGTTTTATAACAGCTGTAATATCTCTTTAGGAATCTTTCAGTTGTTTAATTGTTTCTGCAACCATGTCATCATATTAAGAAATCAAGTAAGAACAAGAACTACAAGACTCCCTTGCCTTTGATTTGCTCAGTCATCTGTTACTTTTGGATACAGATTTCATCTATACTTTTTGAACAGGCTGGGAATTAATGAGACTGAAATCTGTCAGAAAGTGAAGCAATTAGGTAGAATATTCTCCTGGAGGTAGCAAACATACTGTCAGTGTCTCTTTCTTCCACTAGTTTCTTCCCTGCAGGTTCTGGGAAAAGGCCAGGGATGGGCTAATAACAATGAGAAGAATTTCCCTGAAGATGTAGAGTGATGTTGTACTTGGTTGTCATATTTATTTGATCAAATGAACACTCTTGCAACCAGCCTTATTCTGAGGTGAATAATGCCTTGATAGATGGTGAGGCGGTAGTTGTGATAAAGAGTCACTTAAGCTTTCAAAGCGTTGGAGGACAGTTGTTGAATAAGAGTCTGATGACTGAAGCCATTTGCAAAAATAATCCTTTTTGTGCCTTGCAAAACTAAATAATATTGCAAAGAGCATATTTGTGGTATATACAGATCATTAAAGACAGCATGAATAGACTACTGTCATGCTCAGTGTTTCTGCTTGTAAAATACATCAGCAAAATATTTATAACAAGAAACAGAGGAAAATTACATTTTTCTTCCAGGGAGTCAAAAAAAAAATCTAAGAAACCAAATTGTAAAAGGAATGTTTGATGCAAAGTTAACAGCGAACTGGAACATTTTTATAATGAACTAGTGCAGGGGTGGCGAACAAGTTTGACACAAAGAGCCACAATTTTAAACTGTGAGAGTCAGAGAGTCACACCACGCTCGCTGGCCCGTGCAGTTGTTTCCGAGGGATGGGAGACGGGATGACGAGCCGGGCGGGACTACGCTCGAAATCTCTCCTCAGAGATCCCTCCTCAGAAGCAGCATAACAAAATCCAAACTTGGCAAAGAGCCACAGTATACAAAATAATGATAAGAGGCAAAGAGCCGCATTCATTTTGGCCGGAAGCCGCATGCGGCTCGAGAGCCGCGTGTTCGCCACCCCTGAACTAGTGTCTAATAAAAATAGGAAAATTATTTTGAAATATTACCAAAAATATATAACTGTGACATATTTAGATGTTGATGTAACATTACCTGCTGACATCATACTGGCCACTAGGAAGAGCTGTTAGAATCTAGAATCTCCTACCATAGATTTAAACAATATTCTACCTTAAGAAAATTTAGCACTTTCACACAACCTGTGACCTTAACCCTTTACATGTTGCTGTAATTTTGGGCCTCATTATAAATATCTTCAAAGCATTTTTCTAGACTTGAGTGGATCGAGAAGAAGGAAGGGCTCCTTAGATATTCTACCAGAAAGTGAGAAGATACTTACAAAGGTGAATCCCCCCCCCCACTCCTTTGCAGCACCTCCAGAATGATTCAAAATGGGATTTTTCCTAATTCTCTCCCCTCCATCAAATCTTACGAATTTTTAGACCAAGACATAAATTAGCTCTCATGGGGAAGACGATAACCTACCAACTAACTGGGCGTTGAGTCTAAACATTAAAAGGCCCTGAGGAAAGTGTTCAAGAAAAATATATATATATATTTTTAAAGATATCGTCTCAAAAGCAGTCATTTTTGCTATGCTAAGCAAAGATCTTAATCAGCTATTTCAGCAGGAAATAGGTATAGAAACTATTAAAGCACATTGTGGAAAGTTAGGCACATTTTTATATCTGCTTATTGTGCCTGAATGCATTTGCATTTTGATATTTTAACCTTTTATATATAACTTCAGCTTAACTTTGTACATGCGTATATGTCATATACACTATATATATACACAAATGCACATACCCATGCAAATAAACTTATATATGCATTAAAATATACAAAGAAGAGAAGAATATATGTCCAAGAAAACTTGTCAACAGCAACAAAAGGGATTGGCAATTTCTCTTTTAGAACAGAAGCAGTTAGATGGTTACCTTCCTTAGATATTGAACTGTAACATCTATCCTATCGTGATTCTACAGCACCATATTATAGCTATTTTTATCATGGGTTTACCCTAATGTAATATTTTATCTTGTCCACTGAATTGTCCACATACTTTAAATACATATGTATGCTGATGTTTTATTTAAAGTTATATTTATTTTTCTACATATCATGTGTTTTATTAGTGCTGTATATCGGAGATTTCATAATCTCTATAGAATGCCATATGGTAAATAAAATAAATAAATAACAGAAAGGTAGGAGGCAGAGCAGCAGAAGAATTTTCCAGTGCAGAGTGTGGTAGTCTACAGTCCAAACTGTATATTAGGCACACTAATGAGAAAGCAACTCAGGACAGATAGGTTCTTTTTCTCCCTAAAAATAGTTTGAATTCATGAGCACAAGACAGAAGCAATTTAGCTGAAAATTGTAGATACACCAAAATAATTCAGAAATGCAGGTAGAACTCTGTGTTTTTACCTTATTTTAGAATGGAATTTGATTTTTGTGGCCCATTCGTTCTGCCATAAGACCCAATAACCACAATATCAGTGGTGGGATTCAGTTTTTTTTACTACCGGTTCTGTTGGCATGGCTTGGTGGGTGTGGCAAGAGAAGGATACTGTGAAATCTCCAGTCAGAGGTGGTATTTGCTGGTTCTCCGAACTACTCAAAATTTCCACTACCGGTTCTCCAGAACTAGTCAGAACCTGCTGAATACCACCTCTGCACAATATGTATGTGTGAGTTGCATATAAGCTTATCAATGTTTTTTTAATGAAATATTCAATTAGGAAAGGCCGATTTAATTTGGAATGTAGCGGTGAAGGTGCTGACCTAGCATCCAGGAGATTATGAGTTCTTGTCCTACCGTAAGCGTGAAAATCCTTCTGCATGATTTGGGCCTCTCTCTCAGCTCACCTTACAGGGTTGCTGTTGGGAAAATAGGAGGAGGAAGGAGTATTTGTATGCTCACAGCCTTTGAGTTGTATATTTTAAAAAAGGTGGGGTAAAAAAAATATTTTTAAAAAACTATTTAGAGAGAGCCCTATTGCTACCTGCAACTTGGGAATTGCAGAAGTATTTGTGTTTATTTTTCAGATGCTCATTAAATAAAGTGAACCCAACATTATGACAAATTTTGTGTTGCCCTTCAGAGATACATCATCTACTGCTTGAGGCCAAGAAATGTGTAGTTTCTATAATTAGTGTGGGAAATTGAATAATTGAGCTGTGGTTTATGAGGGTTCTTATACTAAGAGAAGTTCCAAGTCAAGTGGGGTAACTTGATTTATTTCTTAGCACACAATTAACTACTTCCATTTAGCATAATTCTATGTTTGCATATTTATTTTGTACTTTTTTTCTTGCGCCAGCAAAACCACATTTTCTGCTTTTATTTTTTGAATGAACATGTGCCCACACAGTACTTAACATGATTTCTGGCAGGCATTATGCTGTAATGTGGTTTTCCGATAGACAGGAACAAAAAAATAAATAGCTTTCTCCAATAACTAGGCTTATATTTTAGTGAAACCTCCAACTATTAGAAAGTTAGCAGTTTAATTCATGTCCTCATAAACCATCAGCCCTGCTTATGCTGTAGGAATGGTAGGGTTACAATAAAACTGTTAACAGGTCTAAACTTACTTACTATAAAATAAGGCCCATTAACTCAATGGCAGCAGATTCCAAGTAAATGTATTTACAATGACTATTTTTAAAGTTCTATTCCTGTTAAACTGAGTTTAAATGTTTCTGAACATTTTTATTGCAAATGAAACAATGCATATAATTTCCAGTAACTTGTCCCTTAAAATGAGCTAACATTTATCAGTATTTCTCTATGCTGACTGAAAAACTCATATCAGCAGGGATCAATAGAGGTTATACACAGGTGTTCTAAAACTGGACATACTTCTCAATCCTTGTGCATTCCAGATAGTGCCAGTAACATTGATCAAAACCATTGTGCACATAATTATATATTTTATACTTAACAGAGGTTCAGGGAAAAGAAAAAATAGGGCAAAGTATAGAATATTGACAGTTTACAATGGAAGACAACTTCTGTAGACCCCTTTAAAAATTATGAAGGAGACAGTCTTTTCCCCCCCTCAATTAGTCTTTACTCTGGCCAGCTTGAACTAAAACTCTCAAAATGGAATATTCCGGCTAATCAAAATTTTCATAACCTCCTTTCTATATATTTTAATCAAAATTAATCAAGGGACTTTGTGATCGCATGTCCTAATCTTGTATTCTAATCTGTGAAAATCTCATTAGAATCAATGAAAGAACAATTTCATAAAGAGAAAAGCTATATGATTAGACAAAGTGTGTTTTCTCCTGAACTTCAAATGTAAAAATATCCCACCTATTTTTATATTATCCTTCTTCTGTATGGTAAGTTAGTGTCTTTTAAAAAACTGAAAATTGCTCAGAAAATTCATACTTTCATAATTTTGCAATTTAGATTTGTAATGGTATAAATCACACTAATTACCTTTTAGTATTAGGCAGTGTCAATAATCAATAATCATTTTAAAAGAATATATGGTCTCATGATTTAGCACTACCTTATATATTTCAAATCAAGCTGATCATTATCAAGAAGTAAAATAAGAAAAATATTTTATTTAATTATTGACTGCATACTCTTAAGTTAAGGTATATTTCATGCTATGCTAAAAAGGGAAGAGAAATTCCATAAGATTATAAACAGATTGTTCTAAATGTACTTGTACCTATTTTTAAGTGTCTCATGCATCATCTTACAAAGAAGCAAGAACATCTGCAATTGTAGGCATCATGTGATTTGCTCTCTTGTTATGAAAAAAGCCATGACAATACACATCCCATTGAGATAAATACTAAATAACCCATTTATTTTGAGGGCTAAACAGCAATTCTATGTGAATAAGAGGCAGTGTTCAGTTGGCATTATATTCATAAACTTCCCTATGTAGATTTTTATATCAGCAATATTCCTACAACTATCTGGCTTTTACAAATAGATGCTTTCTGGTAACTATTTTCTTACAAAATAAATCAACATCCTTTCATTATTCACCATTCCATCTCTATCTTCACTGAAGTGTTGTTCAAATATCTTTCTTTCTCTTTTCCTCTTGCACACACACACACACATACAAAATCTCTCTCTTACACAGACACTCACACACTGAAAGCAAAGAATGAGAATGAAGCAGGAAGGGAAATTATACTGCCTAGCTACAAGCTGCAGAGGGAAATTAATATTCAAAAGGTTAAGGTGTCTGTGAAATGTATGTAATGAGTAACACTCATAGTTTGTTACTATAGGTTCATTGCCTCTAATGTTGAGGACGGCACATGGATAATTTACGATTCCCATTGTCCCCTCTGCAGGGATTAATTCTGAATTATTTATGTACCTATATATGCAGAGAACTGAAACATTTTAGTTAAAGTCAGCTACTCACTCATAGTCTTGAAATTATGCAGCCCTTGTTGCTAAAAATGATGTTAGCCTCTCGTGATTTAAGTCATAACATTTTATTTTCAGTCCCACTGAGAGAGAAAGCATACAGAGGGTAGAAAAGATATATTTTCCTCAAGAAATCTCTGAATGCATTTTTTAAAGATGTAAAGAGATAATGACAATTTTGTGGAGTCAAATTATCATTGTACCATGCATGTAAATAAAACTTTATTTTATTCATGATTTTACTGTGAGCTTGGATTTTTTCCTTCCCTCAAATGGCTATCTTTAAATAAAATACTGTGCACTTCAATAAAAAGCATTCTGTTTAATTGGATTTAATTTTAATAACTAGAAATTTATTTTAAACAACTGCTGTGAATGGTTAATAATTTTAAGCAAATTGGTATATTTTGATACCAATGAACACCTTATATGTTGTATCATTTTTTTTTTATCAGTGATCCTTCATTGTGTTAGCTGTAATACCTTTAGCAAAATAAACATTCTTTGATCCTGGGAAAAATAGAGGATTGAACACATCTTATTAAAATATCATTATAATATTAGGTCTAGGAGTGTTAATGGAATGGATTAAAAGATCATTATAAATCTCTGCCTTGATTATATATAATGTATCCTGTAGAAGAGATGAAATTGAACATATTGAATGGATTTTAACAATTCTTCCTTTTTTCTTTTTTTCCTCAGCAAAAATTTTCTTCATGACTGGAACTGCAAGCAGGTTGAGACCTAGCCTAATTCCTATAATGAGGCAAGTAAAAAAAAAAGTCCCGACAGTGAGAATGAGGCTAATTAACACAAGGGAGAAAAGAACTAAAGCCTTCAGTAGATCGACCCCAAGCCTTTGGGGTTTCAGACAAACTGGCCTGTTCTCTTTTCAAGAATTATACCTCTAATAATTATGATGTAGTGCAGGCAGACAGCTCTGCCCACGATGGGGGCATTTAGTATACAGCAGATAGAGATTTAGAAGTGTCTGAAGTGTAAAAGAAAAAAAATGTACAAAAGATCAATCCTCTCTCTTTTTTTTTCCATCCCTCCTCTCTATACAACTCAACAATTGCTAATAAATTAGAAGGAGGGGCA
Source organism: Naja naja (assembly GCA_009733165.1). Lineage (NCBI taxonomy): Eukaryota > Metazoa > Chordata > Lepidosauria > Squamata > Elapidae > Naja > Naja naja. The sequence goes on along the minus strand of CM019149.1, from coordinate 264,164,080 downwards.
TATTGATATACTGCTTGACTGTAACACAAAGAAGTGTAGTTAGCAAAAAGCTACAGTGGGGAATGAACAGTATTTTAACTCGGCAGTTTAACCTCCGAGACTGTCAGCTGTGACCTTTTACCAACCCCAATGAGAGCCTGATTTCTCACTTTGGCTACTCACTGTTGGATGAGTGAATGTAGAATTTGACAGCACGAGGTTTTACATGAAAAGGGAAGGTACTTAAAAAGCATGTTTTGTGATGATAGGCTACATTTATTCACTGTTCATTACGCCTGGTGCCGTAGCAGCTTGGGTGGATTGATTGGGTGTGAGCAGCTTGTCTTTCCTGGAAGTGAAGAGGCATTATTGACCTGCTTGGGAGCTGCCGTGACCTCTAGATGACCCCCTTTCACCTGAAATTGACCTTGAAAGCAACCTAGGCTTCACCCCATTGTGAATAAATAAAGTGTCTTAGAAACATGTGGATTATTGGAATTGACATATTGCACATTTTGTATTCCGTCCCCCTCAACACACACACACACCTTTATAGAGAACTACAAGCATGGAAGTGGTTTAAAAGAAAGGATATCCCCCCTCCTCCTAAATTCCAACCCTGCAGCTGTACTGTTTGGGATTGGGTCAGATTTATGGACCACTGGACATTCTACTGTGTGACGGTAAATTTTGCTCTCCATCATTATTATTTTTTTTATTCATATTTATATCCCGCCCTTCTCCGGAGACTCAGGGCGGCTTACAGTTTTTGGGATACAACCCAATGCGCTCAGCAATAGCCTTCATTCCATTGTATATGCCTGCTTATTACTAAGCGGCATTTTTTTACAAAGTCAGTTTATTGCCCCCAACAATCTTGGGTCCTCACTTTACCTACCCCGAGAGGATGGAAGGCTGAGTCAACCTTGAGCCTGGTGGGATTCGAGCCTGCAATAATTACAGGCAGCTGGAGCTAAGTGCTAGGCTATTAACAGCCTGCACCACCAAGGCCCTTATTAATTAGAGCTTACTCTATATGACAAAGCTCAAAGCCCACTATGACAATTGCTATTTCAGTTGTTATCGGCCATAATGGGTGAGAGGGATGATTTAAAAAAGCAAAAGAACTATCTGTATTCTGTAATTATACATGAATAATCCATGAATGCTCCACCATTGTGCTCATAATCAGACCCTAACAGCCAAGGCCAAGATATTTATAGTTATTTCTGCCTTTAGTAGCTATAGCTGAAGAGACCCTTGTGTAAGGCACAGTCATAGTAACAATTCTACAAGTTTTCTAGTTCAAATGAACTTCTTTAGATAAAATACTAACTAGGTTAACTAGGGTAGGTTAATAATAGTTATTGAAGTAGTGAAGTTTGTCCATGGTTAATTTTTAGATGGACTGTCTTTAAAGCCTGGTGACATCTCTCACTTTGACCCTTTTCCTTTGCATATCAGTGTTACAAAAAGATGAAGACCTTTGCAAAAGAGCCATTGTTGTAAACTGTGTATTCAGTTTCTGATGTTATCAGAAACACTAACCAACAGAATTATCACCCAAACCCCAAACACTAAAAAAATCAATGTTCATTGTCCACAGAATCTAGAGTCAGAAGTAGTCATATCTTCGCTTGAACAAGAAATTGCGGGGGTAGCCATACAGTCAGTCATGCAATGAATTTGGTGACTACATTTTAAAAATATTCCTTTGTCCCTCCTTTTTCATTTGTTGCTAATGTTAGCTAGCAAGGAAGACAACAGGGAGAAAAAAATCATACTCAGTTGTGCTATAGCATCCTCACAGGAGGAACCTACTAATCTGATTTTTTGCCCAGCTTGTGACCCGCTTACACCTGTGATTGTACGGAGTGCCACAGTGCCCCAACTTAAGTGAAGCATGTTATCTGTTACATTTCATCTATCTCCTATGTCTTTACATTGATGAATAACTACAAGGGTCCTCAGCAGGTTTCAGGACCTGCAAATTACAATCATTGTAAATTAGAATTATATTGTGTGTGTGTGTTTTCCCTTTTGATTCTTTGCAGTTGTAGAGGTTGGAGGTGGGACTCAAATATCTTTTCCTTCTCTTCAGCTATGGTTAGCATAGTACTTGGGGCTTAAACATTCCGTTATGAGGGTCTTAAATCTTTAAAAAGTATCTATCAGTGAATGAATGCTGTGCAATTTTATTCCAACTGTGTTGGGTAAATGATTTTTTCAAATATTATACCCTTCTCTCTGCTGACATTTATCTGTATGTCAAGTAAACACAAAGTGGGAATGTGCTTTCTTGAACAGCTACATCTTTACAGAAGGGGCAAAAGGGATTTGTAATTGGTATGACATTAGAAACCTATGTAGTAGCTCAGTCAGCTCCCATCTCATCTTTGTTTCTACTTTTCTATAAAGAAAAAGGCAGTTTTGCCCAGAGGAAGAAAATATAAGCGATTTGTCGTTAAAAGGTACATTAACACACAAAAAAGAGAAGGTGCATAAGAAAAGATTTATTGAAATATGTGAAGAAAGGTTGTTTGAGTAGTAAACGATCGGTTAGTTTTAAGGTATATTAAAAAGGTTTAATCTTACTGATCATGAGTTAAGCTGAATGTTTTAATCAGTTAGTGATGCCAGAAATAATTATACCAGAGTGCTTTGTCTGCAGAATGTGTGTATAAAGCATATAAATCCTCCTGCTCCCCAGAGATATCACTGAATAACAGACAACAAAAAGACAAAAGCCATATCAAACTCATATAAATTAAAATTGCAAATGGTGTAAGAAATATAATAAATAACATGACCCTTTGCTCTGAGTATACCAATGGGAAGAGTGTCCAATACAAATACATTCATTAATCTCCTATATCATCTTTCTCAACTTTTTCAGAAAACTTTCCTTACAATTCTTTTCTGTAGTTCAGCTGAAGGTCATCTTACACATTTAGAAAGCAGGGTTGACTATTCAATTTTTTAAAATCTGGTTTAAATAAATTAAATATTATTTCTATGTATGCAACTGTTTATATATATATATTCAGGAATATATGTGCGTGCATGTGTATATATTTCTGTACACACACACAAATACACATAGTTTGGGGTGAGACTCTCTTTATATATATGTATGTATATATGAATTAATGCCCACTCTGAGAATAAAATAAAAATAATAAAATACATCATTGAATTCAGCCTGTTTCTTCTACATAAACAGCTGTAAAATTTCATTTGTACAGGAACTCGTTCATTCAGTGACAAATTTTGAATTGCATTTGCATACATTTTTGGTAATTACAGGTGATGGGATGCAAATTAGAACTGGATGAAAGCATTGTAGGTGAAATGATCTTTAATCCTTTCAGTTTTTGTAAAATGAGTTTTCAGCTAAATTATTTGTATTTTTTCCTAGAAAATGGTAGTGAATTGTGCTTCCCTTGTCACTCTGTTTGGAAATACTTAAAAAGCAGCAACTAAGATTACAATTATCATCTAGGAACTATACAATTTTTTTACTTATTTTAAGTTGTGCTATACTTATTTGTTTTGATTTAGTGTTCTATTTCCTTTGGAAGAATGTGCCAGTGTCATTTTGGAATATACAGTGACAGCATTATAATCCATAATTTATAATGACAACACAGCCCTTATATATTAGAAATCTGCAATACCTCAGAAATAATTGGGAAAAAATGTTTTGGAGCAAATATAGCAGCTCTCTGTATCTCTAAAGAAATTATGTCTTTTCCTGGAATCACAAGCTGCCTCTACATCTGCCATATGATCCCTTGAAGTGATTTAAGTGTTTTAAAAGTTGCAGTCAGTTGTCACATTCATACTCCCATATTCTCCCAAGTACTTCCTTGAAAGAGAATCTAAAACCATGTTAATCCTCCTGAAACTGATTCAAAACATCTAGCAGACAGTTCAGCAAAGAGATGTGGAATATTAGAAACCAGTGTACTGGTTGCATAACTTCACTGCATGGGAATCTTCCTAATGATTTCTGCAGAGGAATTAAAGAAATATATGTATATGCATGTGTGCATATATAGAAACATCTAGGTGCAAGGAAGGACCCATTAAAGCTGTTTGAGTATAAATATACTTACCTGTATCACAATGAGTATGTATATGTCAAGCTAACAATAAAAATATGGATACTCATACGAGTCAAGAAGGTAAAGACCCCAAAAATATGAAGATCTAAGGGAAGTTGGAGGCACTATATTTGTTATGCTATACTATGCTATGTTAGTAACAATAAGATTTTTAAAAATAGGTCGTTCTGTGAATTGTGTTCAGTGGAACCAACAATATTAGAAAGTAAGGTTTGGAAGAAACATTGGAGATGATTTAGTCTAACCCTTTTCTCAGTTCAGAAATCTATTTTTACATAATGTTCATCCAACCTCTGATTAAACACTTCCTGTGAAGGACAGTTTTGTTCTCCTGAGGTAGTTTCCATTGTGGAACAGTGGAACTGTCCTTTTACCATAAGGACAGTTTGTGTCCAAATTAAAAATATCCAGGTACTTTAAACTAATTCATATATCTGAGATTAAGAAAATTATATCCTAGAGTGCTGAAACATTTAAGCCTGAAATCTTATTTTGAAGAACGTATAAGGTATATCCTAGATATAAGCAGATATTATTATCCATGTTTTAAAATTGTCCAGATGTGAAGATTTAAGTAACTAAATAACCCAAATCCTAGTATAAATTATAAAGTGATAATTTGTGGTTATTTAGAAAGTTATTTATTGATAAGGCAAACATATAGTTGTCAGGAAAAAAAATCATGCCACCTCACCTTTATTGTATTGTCAACCCTGAAGCTGACTGACTGAGGCCATTTTGATGTTTCATTGTTGCCACACTGGAGCTGAGGGATAGGGAAGGAGGAATAGAGATACCTGGGGTTTTGTAGCCAAAACAAAATACTTTTTCCTGGGAACCAAGGACATTCCCACAGGTGGTCAGAGAGAGGAGGAGTGAAGTTACCAGGCAACCAGACGGCATCTTGATTGGACCATGTGACTGATTATTTGGGGAAGAGGAAAAATTTTTACTTTTGATTAGGTGAAAACCATGGGAACATCCAGAGTTGGTTTTCACCAGCTTGTGCCAATATGATATGTCTAATAAACTTATTCTTTGAGGAACCTACTTGCATCGGAGTTCTGTTTGCTATGGCCATATTACTTGGAACCCTGACACACATATTTTCATCCTGCATTGGTTTAGTAGATAACAGAAACCTCATTAGGTTCTTGATTTTAACAAAGCATTTGATAACGTTTCCCCAATATCCTTTTAGACAAGGAAATAAAATGTAAGTTGAATCTACTGTGTTTCCCTGAAAATAAGACCTACCCCGAAAATAAGACCTAGTGTAAATATCCAGTTCCAGGAAGACTTTTCAGGGAGCAACCGTGCCCCGAAACACCCCCTACACACTCACACCCACTATTTGGCACCATAAATATATAAGACCTACCCCGAAAATAAGACCTAGTGTGTTTTTGGGAGCCAAAAAAAAAAATAAGACAGTGTCTTATTTTCGGGGAAACACGGTACTACTGTTCATTGGGCCACAAACTCTTCATTAATGATTTGAGGTCAGATTGAAGAGATAGCTCAGATGCCCACACTAATAATAACAGTTTTTTGAATAAAACTTTTAAAAAATTATTAATAAACATGCAAGTAGTCCATAGTTACACAAATGACCAATATGATAACATAAAAATTCAAAAGAATCTTGACATTGGCTAAAACAAAAGACAAAATATATAAATTGTAACAATAATTCTACAGAATTGAATTTAAAGTTGCCATTTTTAAATGGTAAACATCAGAATCAATTGATTGGGGTGGTATAAAGTTGGTGTAAATAAATAATTTAACTCATTCTAATTTTTCAAATTTCTATCTTTTCCTAAGTCCAAATGGGGGGGGGATTTATATGTTTTTTAAAAATATTTCTTTCTACATACATTTCTAAACCTATGTCAAAAATAAATTAAACTGGTTCACTTCATTTATCTTTAATTCACTATCTTCATATGCTAGGCTTACTTACGTAACACTAAACTTATTATCCTAGCTTTTTTATTTATCTGTTTCTATCTGTTCCTTTTACTGTGATTTACTACCATAATTCTTATTTAATTTTATCTATTGTGATAGAAATCTACAAATGAAAAATATGGTTTGACAAACATATAAAACATATTTCATTGCCAATTCTGATTTTAAAATACATGCATATGCATGCAAAATATACAAAAATGTATATACAAAAATACCATCCCCCAATTGGTTAATTTGCAAATGGAATGTAATGGATCTATGGAAAAGGTTCCCTTCTTGTCTATATTTCAAAACAGCAGCCAGTATCATAAGAATCCTGATGTATTTTAAAATTAAGGCTAAGGGTTTGTTAGATTGCACACTAGTAATATAAACTAAATCAATGGTTGCACTTTCTTTCAAAGATTTCTCGGTGAACATATGATCTGTTTATGAACTTAGATGAAGCAAGTCCATCACTTACTAACATTAGACAGAACACATTTCTGTTGAATTAATTGTACTGCCCAGTTTCAACTGTAAGATGGGCTGCATATAAGTTGAATATTTTTTTTAAATTTAAAAATACTGCACCCAACTAACCTTTGTATTTCTTGTATTTTTGTACAAGAAGCTACAAGAGAACATCTAGGCATAGCCAAGGAAAGAATGAATCTAATTATAATTGTTAATAGAGTAATGGAGTTCTTTCTGGGGTTCTTATGCATCTTGCGTATCTTCTCTTCCTTTTCCTGTTCACCCCAGTGAAACAAAGAATACTTTGTAAACTATGTTTCAAATGGACTTTTTTTTCCTTATCTAATTCCATCAGCAGTCAGAGTAGGATTCTATTTTCTTTGTTAATTGCTTTCTGGATTTGTTGACCAAGAAGAAAGATGCACCATCTCTTTCTTCAATAACAGGATATTTTGTCACATTAATTCCTGGTCTTTGTGGAGGCTGCAGAGTTTCCAAAAATAGTATTCTCTTAAGAACAAAGTCCTCCTGTACCCTGGAGCTGCCTCAGATGGGCCACAAGGGCCTGTCAATAGAAAGAAAACACCACCTAAAGTAAGCAGCACACAACAGATCCTGGGGATCACACACATGATTGAACTTCCCTTTTTAAATGAATATGTCAAAAAAAATTGTCTTTTGTTTGGGGGAATGGTGACATGCCAGCAGAATAAGATTAGGTATTTTTTTTTCAATTTTTGACATACTGAGCCCAAAAGATCTGCAATTGCTTGCCTAGCTTGAACGCCATGGACCAAGCTGTTTGAAATCGCAGGCACACTGCCAGTGACATTCCTCTATATTTAATAAAAACATTATTTTAAATATAAAAATAGCCAAGTTCTTGTATAATTATCCGTGAATATCAGTTAGAAGAATAATATTGCATATAATAATGTGATGTATGCATTTTAATAAAGAAATATGTTAATTATGAAAATATGACAATGTTCTTACCATAAATGTTTTATAAAATTTGCCAATTTTCAATTACTTCTGGAGGAGTCATGAGTCCTACATTTTTGGGTGCATTTTGTAAATTAGCTCATTTGTGATTCCTTGATTCAAAATGTTTTGCACAGTTTCACCCAGTTAAAAGGTTACAGACATGAAAGTTTTAGTAGTACATTCATAGATAAGATCTTGAGGTAAAAAAATAGAAGTCTTATAAGATTTTCTGTAAAAAAATATTGATTTAACCAAGCCTCTGAAAAAGTTGCTAATCCTACTGGTACACCAAGAGAATTTGTGCTTTCACAATATAATGTAGTTTCACCAGGAAACCTGCTTTATTTCAAGAATGCTTACAAAACTTATATATCAGGAAAATACATTATAAAATAGAAAACTTGTTTTTCAGAATACCAAGCAAAATACTTGCATTTGTGAATGTGGATAACAGCTACCGGTAGGAATTTTCATGTGAGATTTGTTAACAGAATTAGAAATGGTTTAGAATAAACTGGATATAATAACTATAGCTACATTAAAAAAAATCCAACACAAAACCCACTTTTAAGAAGATATAAAGATAAAGGAAGAAAAATACAGAGATTAACCAAAAAAAACCACCAGATGACTTTAATTTATGATCGAGGATAACATGGGTACAATGCAGCATTAATGCAGAAAGCTGATAATCCCAGTATCATGCCTTCATGATAATTTTTTTTATCACTCATGGTAGACCTTATAGGGGACTTTCAGAAGAGTTCAATCTTACTTATTTATTTTCCAAATTTTCTATCTGCCTGTTAAAGTCATGCCTATAAAATCATTATCTGTAAGCTTCATCTTCTACAGATGCTACAACTGGAAAGACTGTAGTGCCTCATTTAGGAAATCCTTCATCCAGGGCAATTTGCTTGGCACTTACATATTTCAATGCCTGATATAGATATGTTTAATGTTCTAGATATTTTAAGATGTAATTTGAATTATATTTTAAAATATTTATATTATTATTGTTCTTATATTTAATCCTATGTTAATACATCCCAAAGCAAGGTAAATTGAAAAAAATGCTACACACAAACATACACACATAGAGACACTTCCATATATGTATGCATATGTATAGTATATATGTTGTAAATTTAATGTTTTTAATATATAACTCCAAAACTTGAATGTCACGAATATTTTGTCATTCTATGTGCTTATTTGAGATGTTTTTACTTTGGAACGCATTGTTTAATTTTGTATCATTTATGCCATTCTATATACTTTTATATTGCTTCCCTCTTAATTCACTGCTCATGATTAGGACAGTTCATATATACACAGATGCACACAGAGTCGCACACATATAAAATGGAGAAGAAACAAAACACATGTCAGCTTTGGAAGCCATATTAGCACCAGAAGCTTCCACACTGACAAAACAAAAACCAAAAGTGAAATATATAAAAACATTCATATAGGGAAGACATGAGTGAAGAGAATTCTTCAACAGATGGTTAAAGTTCCTTCTGCTGGGGTGTCAAACTCGTGATGACACATCATCATGTGATATATCACAATTTTTCCCCCTTCGCTAAACCAGGGGTGGGCATGGCCAGCATGGGACACATCCAGCCATGGGCTGCCAGTTTGACAACCCTGCTCTACTGTATATACAGAAAGTCCTTGACTTATGACCACAATTGAGCCCAACATTTCTGTTGCTGAGTGAGAGAATTGTTGTGTTTTTCCCATTTTACAACCTTTCTTACCACAGTTGCTAAGTGAAACGCTGCAGTTATTAAGTTAGTAACATGGTTAAGTGAATCTGACTTTCCCATCAACTTTCCAATCAGAAGGTCACAAAAAATGATCTCATGACCCTAGGACGCTGCAACCATCATAAATACATGCCAGTTGCTCAATAGCCAAATGTTGATCATGTGACCATGGGGGTGCTGCAATAGTCAGAAAATGGTCATGTCACTTTTTTAATGCTGTTTTAACATTGAATGGTGACTAAACAAATGATTATAAGTCAAAGACTTGTGTTTTATTCTTTCCTTGTTATTTCCTTGTTATTTATGCTGATATGATTTTATTTTCCCTGTGTCTCATTGCTATTACATAATTCATTTTATATCAGGTATTGGTCACCTTGGATATTGCTTCTCAGAGGCATTATATATTTTGGGGGAAAACTAAATTTATGTGTGATACATAGTAAAAGGTGCATAGCTAATTTTGGTGGTGCATATGGTTGTAAACCTCAATAAAGGAAGACTCCAGCTACCTTTTGATCTTTGCAATGTTATAGCAATAGCAATAGCACTTAGACTTATATACTGCTTTGCAGCCCTCTCTAAGTGGTTTACAGAGTCAGCATATTACCCCCAGCAATCTGGGTCCTCGTTTTACCACCTCAGAAGGATGGAAGGCTGAGTCAACCTTGATATGACTATCCAGAAGACACATAGAAATGTGGGGACATTGGAAGGCCTCCCTGAAATACATATATACAAATTTGTGTGTGTGTGTGTGTTTAAATTTAGACCATATTCCTAGTCTAAAACATTTTAAAGGGAACTTGTGACTTCTCTTTTTAAAATCAACTAACAATTGCAAAAATAATAGAAGGATACAATAATACCATAATATATATGCTATCAAGTTTTTGACTGTGTAGATATGTTGAAATCTATTCATTGTTTGAATCTAAGGAATATAATAACAACAAATGGGGTCTTTGTTATACTTTTTCTTTAATAAGTTATGCATGAGTCATGAGTAATCTATTTTAATACATCACCTGATTATTCAAGTCTCTTCTAATATTGTAGATTTGCCAATCCCATATGCAAAATCCCATGTCAGCTACTTGCAGCCAAAGCAATATCAGTTACCAAGGAGACGGGACTCTTTCTTTTCTCTGGGAACTTCTCTAAGGAATGAGATTCTTACAGAACGAATGAAGTAGATCTTTCCCTTTATTATATGAATCATAGCATGTAAATATAACATTGGGTCACTGTGGGATTTGGGTGGAGAAAGAGAGAGTGCTATATTTATTTATTTCTGTGGCATGGGGTATTATGAGGAAGAATGTATGTAATTAAAGACAAACAAGCCTATTTATAACTTGTGACCTTTTTATAAGTTTTGCTCTGAAATTGATTTGAACATATAGAATCTTGGAGCTCCCTGAATTTGCTGCAATGCTACCTCTGAAGTACATCCTGCACATCTTTTGCAAGCTTCTCTTGTGTATTGCCTTCTTATCTTTAAAGTCAGTCAAGACTTGAGCCATCTGTATGTCAAGATTCTACAATGAAGTATAAAGACAGGTGTTTGTTGTGTGGCTCAGCCACAGCTGTGCAACTACTTTTCCTCGGAGATGTGCCAGGATTCAGTAGAAACATTCTCTGGAAAACATTTTAGTATCTGGGCTTATTTCCCTATGGGGAAAATTTAATCCTGATATCCTAATCCATATTTTTGACTCTCATTTGGTTTTACTGGATTGTTTGTGTAAAAGTTTCTATTTCATCCTTTCAGATGGCTTAGTCTAAAAATACGATCCACTGAATTCATTCTCTTATAAATGGCTATATCATTTTTTATTAAAAACTTAAAACTGGTAAACATTATGAAAAAAATCACATCTAAAAATAATAAAGCATGGATAAGAAATATCTAACTTGCAAGTCCACTTAGTCCAGATTCTGATCCTTGTCCCTCCAATCTCCTTATTCCTAATAGGAATTGCTTTGAATTAATATTCCCCAAGAATTCCTTCCTTCCTTCCAACCCTGTGATCCTATCCTCAGTATCTGGCTCCATGAGATCAATACTCATCTAAGCATTAATGTTCACTGCTTTCCTTGTGCTGGGCTTTCCAAATACAAATAGGATAAATACAGGGACAGGAAAATTGTCTCTCTACAGGATGGTACTTGAAAACATTCTTTCCTGGAAACATCTTCAAATGCCAGCTATTGATTTTCATTAATACTTCACTTTTCTCCTTTGGGAAAGGTGGAAGCAAGTAAATTCATCTCTCAAGCCTTCTACCTTAAAGGTGTCCACACTGGAAAGTGCCCTCAAATACCGTCTCTTAATGCATCACCCTCCTCTATCTTTTCCAATGTTTCTTGGTTCAATACCGATAATTAAATGTTAATTCATTTAGGCAATATATAGTCTAAGTGACTTTTTAAAAAGTCAAACATACAAGTAAATTGAAATAATAAAATTCAACAAGAATCCAAATCCAGTATAAAATCCTAAAACAAATGCCAGTACTAGTGAAAGTTACTTAAAATGCTTTCATAATATTAAAAATAGGCAATCTTTGGTCACAAGAGAGTTGGGGGGGAAAGGGAAGAGAGATGTAGGACTAATTATCATATTATTATATAGTAAGGCTATATCATGAGCATGGAGAGTACTATGATTTTTATTTTGAGGCTGTGTGTGTTATGTTTATTTGGAGTTCATTAATCAGTTTTTACATGCTGTTTTACCACCCCAAAATGGTAGAAAAGTATGCCAACAGCATTTAGCAATTGTAATTCCAAAAGTTGGCCTTGTGGCAGAGGGATTCAAAGAAATAGTTTAAAGGCAACATTTAGTTCACTTCTTGAAGATTACTTACCTCTGCTATGTATTTCTAGTGAAAAGCAACTCTTCCTCAGCTTAGCAGAATACAGAATTGCAGGTTTAATTGTGCCCATGCAAATGAGCAAAAAAAGCCAATGCCCATCATCAATCGAACCACTGATAATAAAATGGTGTCAAAATGATGGGCAGTTGTGTCTGTTTCTGTGTGTGTTGTTAATCATCTTTAGAATGTTCAGTAATGCTGTCATACAAATTTTGTTAAAAGAAAATAAATAGAGTAACATGTTGATAACAGATGCTTAATCCTTTGAATAATGGGATTTATCAAGTGCTGGCATTTTCCTCCATAGAAACCTCACACTAACATACAAAACAATTTTTATAAAGTAATTTGGTGGGGGATAACAAGCAGGGGCATTGTGTCTTAAAACAGAAGTAAGCAAAACAATCTAATCACCACTTGATTTTTCTTTCAAAGTATTAAATATATACTTTTTTCTTCTGTCTCAGCAGGATATCGTAAAAGTATATTATTTTTTTCCAGTTGATTTCCTCCTTTTGAAGTCATCACTTGATTGTTTGACAGCTTTATCAGAGCTGTCATAGAAATAGCAGACACTGATGTGTAATATATTGGACAGTGGGTGTGTGTTTTGGGAACGATGAATTAAGATCTAATTTTTATGTTAAAAGACTCTAATGGGCAATTTTATGCAACTGCACTCCTAGGTATTATGGGTAATATAGTGACAGTCAAGTTGGTACTAGTAGTAGAAGGCACATTAAAACACCAATAGATGGCAGCTAGAGTCTTTCATAGGGTTGTTTACTGAAACTAAAATGTGAGAAAGAATTTATGATGTCTATATGAATGCTAATCATTAGGATAATGTAACAATAACAAAGCCACAGACATTGAATCAGACAAATATGAGTAAGTATTCAATATAGCTTTGAAAATCATATTCCACTTTGAAAGATATTTTTATTACATTTGCTTGGTTTATGCTTAAGTTGTCTTGTGTATTTCACAGTGGTCAGATATATACCTTCATAATATAGCAGCTGCTGCTAAGCTGTTTGGATCAGCTTGTTCTATGCATCACCAGAGGAAAACTGTCAGATATGTAGTCTACCAGAATACATGGCTGCCTCCTGTACCCTTCATCACAGCTAGTAGCATTGCTATGGAAAGGACCATGTACCTCTGGTGACCTGAGTGTTGGCAATTTTACAACCTATATTTTTGAGTACCATTGAACATGGAGAACTGGTTTTCTAAAAATAGCCACATTTATTTAAGCTGTGTTCTGGAAATATTACTTGTGTTGTTTCATCTAAATTTGTTGCTAGACATTTTTCAGGTACCATTAAAACTGTTGCTATTGACCTTTAAAGCACTAAATGATTTAAAATTAACCTAGCTAACAGAGCCATTTCTCATATGTTCCTGCATAATTATTAAAATCATCTTCTGTTCTTCAGACAAAGTCATTTATTTTCTTATTTATATTCTTATTTATTTATTTATACATTTATTTACCACATCTTTAGACCACTACAATCCCAAAGGATTCCCCGCCATTTACAAGATAAAGGCAAAGGTTTCCCCTGTCCAGTCGTTTCTGACTGTAGGAGGCAGTGCTTATTTGTGTTTCTTATCCAAGGGATCCAATGCTGTCTGAAGACATTTCCGTGGTCATGTTGCCAGCATGACTATATGCCAAAGTACACAGAATGCTGTTACCTTCTCACTGAAGTGATACCTATTTATCTACATGCATTTGCATGTTTTCAAACTGATGGGCAGGAGCTCACGCTGTCACATGGCACTCGGGTCATGAACCCAGGCTGTCAGCTTTCCAGCTCAGCAGAAACCACCATGCCCCCATTTACAAGGTAAAATACAAATAAAAACCCAATGTAAAATAAAAATACACAAACAAAATATCTATAAATCAAGGGGCTATTGAAACAATAGCTCTTGTCCTACTATAATCTTGCATGTACAATATTGTTGTCCTGTTGTCCTCTTAATCACACTCATCCATTTACATTCCTTCAAGTCCCACATGGCCATGTTCACTTACAATGCCTTTCCTGAAACCAGCTATACATCCACTGTTCAGGTCACTGCTTGCATCCAATTAAAGCTAAAATGCTTAAGAAGTATTGCAAAAAGGAGACATCAGCAACTGGTTAATAATTGGCAAAACTTATCAGATTCAAGAAGTGAAAGGGACAATATCAGAAAATGATAAGAAAATAACATGTTTGCCTACAATGTTTTTAAATAACTCACAGGCATAGTAATGGGCAACCTCCAAGATTATTTAAAGAAAATAACAAAAAACAGAAACGAAATAAAAGAAAATAAAGAAATACAAAAGATTAAATTTTGATTCATGAAATTGTTTTGGAGAATCAATTTGGAGGAATTGATTATAAAAAGATGTTTTATTGTTTAGCACATAATTGTATCATCAAATGTTTGGGAACAGCCAGTGTCCATAAAAACATTACAATGTTTTAGAAAAAGTAATGAAGTAGTGGATCACAGAATGGATGGTTGGAAATGAAAAATATGAGCATGTCAACATTAGGAGGAGTATCTTCCAATGTGACTCATTAGTATCCTTTTTGTCACTGCTATGATTCCACTATCAATAATTTTGAAGAACACAAATCTTGGCTACTAAACAACAGAAACAACTAATAAAATCTCACATTTGTTTTACAGTATATGGAAAATCAGAAGATGTGTGGAAAATCAGCAACTGAAATCCTGTCTTTGACAAATATTTTAAGAATGTTTAACACAAATATAGCAATGGAATTTCATCTATAGAAATGACCTACAAAAGCAACAAATTGGGGTAAATTCATGAATAGCCATCAGGATAAAACTTACAAGTATCTCGGCATTTTATAGCTGGATAACATCAAGCATAGACAAATTAAAAATGCAATCAGTAAAGAATACACCCAAAGAGATGTAAAAAATTGCTATTTTTAAAAAAATTGAACAGTGGAAACACCACCAAAGCGATAAATATATGGCCCATACCTACAGTACTAGGATACAAGCTGAATGGCATAGCTTGTACCAAAAAACAAGAAAGCTAATGGCCATACATAACACCCCCATAGTGGTATTGATTATACCTGCCCCAGATAATGGATGCAGGAGTTTATACATGATGTGTCAATAAAGGAAATTTGGTGGGAATATAGGTTGAAAAACTAATTGAAAATGAGCAGGTTAAAATACTGTGTGGTTTTCAAATAGAGACTGATAAAGTCTTGATTCATGTCACACCAGATTTTACTGTAGTTGAAAAGAAGAAAGTACGGAAAACTGATGTGGCAATTCCAGAAGATAGTAGAATAGAAGACAAAGAATTGGAGAAGATTATTAAGTACCCAAGATCTGAAAAATGAAATAGAAAAATTATGGCATGAATTGGCTATGGTGGTCCTAGCAGTTATCAGCACACTGGGTGTCATATCAAAAAATCTTGGGCAGCATGTAAAAAAGTCTGCATTTGCAAAAAGCAACACTGCTTGGATCTGCACATATACTTTGCTAATACATTGCAACATTCTAGGTTCTTGAGAAGAACTTGATGCATATGAAGGTCAACACCAATTGAAAAACTGGCAGCTGTGATTTCATATTTTTTTGTAAATAATAATAGTAATAACTATCTATCTGATCACTATCTCCTACGGCTGGTCTTCCAACAGGCCGCCCCCCACTGCTGGGATGAGGAGCCACTTAGATGGTTCCGCCCCAGACGCCTGATGGACCCTGAGAGGTTCCAGGCAGAACTGGAGTTTCTTCCCTCTTCCCTTGCCCACAGCTCTGTCACAGATCTGGCGATTGCTTGGCAACAGGCTGCGTCAGATGCCCTCGACAGGGTTGTCCCCATGCGTCCCCTCACATGCCGTGGATCCCGGATGGCTCCTTGGTATATGGAAGAGCTCCGGGAGATGAAGCGCAGTCGGAGGTTTAGAGAGCAGGTGGAGATCCACCCGCTCCCAGTCCAATCGAGCCCAGCTAAGAGCCCATATTAGGATTTACCTGGTAGCTATGAGAGCGGCGAGAAGGTCTTATCTCTCCGCCCTCATCGCGTCAGCAGATAACTGCCCAGCCACCCTGTTTTGGGCTACCCGTTCTCTCCTTCATATGGAGGGAGGGGCGGACCCACTGCGGGGAAGGGCTGAGGAGTTTGGTCAATATCTGGCGGATAAGATCGCCCGGATTCGGAGCAGGTTTCCTCGGATTTGCAGTGGTCGGAGGAACGAGATGCAAGCAGTCTGGCCAGTGTGATCTGGGATGAGTTCGATCCTGTTTCCGAGGATGAAGTGGACAGGATTATGCGGCGGCTGAGCTCCACCACATGTTTGTTGGACCCTTGTCCTTCCTGGTTGGCTTATGCTGCCAGGGAAGCCACCTGCGGTTGGCTCCGGGCAGTTGTCAATGCTTCTTTAAGAGAGGGTGTTTTTCCCTCTGCCTTGAAGGAGGCGGTGGTGAGACCCCTCCTGAAGAAGCCTGCCCTGGACCTGACCATGTTAGACAACTTTCGTCCAGTCTCCAAACTTCACTTTTTGGCGAAGGTTGTTGAGAGTGTGGTGGCTCAGCAGTTTCCACTCTTCCTTGATGAAGCGGACTACCTGGATCCGTATCAATCGGCTTCCGACCCGGTTTCAGCACAGAGACGGCATTGGTCACGCTGATGGATGATCTCTGGAAGGCTCGGGACAGGGGTTTTTCCTCTATCCTGGTCCTATTGGACCTCTCAGCGGCTTTCGATACCATCAACCATGGTATCCTTCTGCGATGCCTCGAGGGGTTGGGAGTGGGGGGCACTGTTTTTCGGTGGTTCACCTCCTACCTCTCGGGGTGGTCGCAGTCGGTATTGGCAAGGGGGCAGAGATCGACCCCGAGGGTGCTCTCCTGTGGGGTCCCTCAGGGGTCGGTTCTCTCCCCTCTTCTATTTAACATCTACATGAAGCCGCTGGGTGAGATCCTCCATGGTTTCGGGGTGAGATTCCATCAGTACGTGGATGACACCCAGCTGTACATCTCCACCCTGAACCAGATCAGTGATGCCCTCTCCCTGATCATCCGGTGTTTGGATGCAGTACGGATTTGGATGAGCGGGAACATGTTTCAACTCAACCCGGCCAAGACTGAGTGGCTGTGCATACCGGCATCTCGGCCCAGTCAGGAATATCCACCTTTGGCCATAGGGGGACAGGTGTTGCCCCCTGTGGATAGGGCGCGGAATCTGGGGGTCCTCCTGGATGTACGGCTCTGGTTGGAGGGGCAGGTGGGGGCCGTTGCCAGGGGGGCCTTTGCTCAGCTCTGCCTTGTTTGTCAGCTTCGCCCATTTCTGGACCGAGATGCCCTGTGCAGAGTCATTCACGCTCTTGTTACCTCTAGACTCGACTACTGCAACGCTCCCTATTTAGGACTGCCCTTGAATACCATCCGGAGATTGCAACTGATGCAAAATGCGGCAGCACGGGTGGTGATGGGAGTTTCCCGATTCTCCCATGTTACCCCTGTCCTGCGCTGCTTGCATTGGTTGCCGGGTGAGATTCAAGGTTTTAGTTTGAACATACAAAGTCCTTCATGACATGGGTCCTCAATATTTAAGGGAGCGACTCCTGCCGATATCGAATACCAACTGCCCTGTGCGAGCACATAGGCAAGGACTCCTTGGGGTCCCATCGGCAGGCCAATGCCGGCTGGCGGTCCCCCAGCGACGAGCCTATTCTGTCGCGGCCCCTGACCTCTGGAACCAACTTCCCCTGGGGCTCCGCCTGGCCCCTGACCTCCGCACCTTCTGCCATGATTTGAAGACCTGGTTGTTTGACCAATCCGGGCTGTGACCCTTTCTTGGGGGGGATGGTTTTTAAACTTTTTAAGTATTGTAAATTTTGTTTTATTTTTGGGCTTGTGAATTTGGTTTAATCTTTTTTAATTATTTATTGTTGTTGTTTTTAGTTGTGAGCCACCCTGAGTCTTCGGTGATGGAGCGGCATACAAGTCCAATAAATAAATAAATAATAATAATAATAATAGCAAAGATAGTATCAATAATAATAGGCATACAGAGTACAATTCCAAAACATCTGAAGCACCATTTGAACACTATTTGCATTAAGAAAATAACCATCAGTTAATTGCAAAAGATGGCTTTACTTGGAACAACTTATATCCTGCAGCAATAACTTTAATACTATGAAACAACAACTTCTACTAATAAAGTAGAATATTTGTAGATAAGGGTTGAAATAAGCGTTCCTTTGTGCTTTCTGAGCTTGCTTGTTGTTGTTATTGTTTGCAGATGTTTCATTACCAAACTAGGTAACATCATCAGTGCACCAACATTAGAGAGCACCAAAGACTCTCACATCGTCTGCCTATTCCAGGTTGTTGGGAAGAACTCAATCAGTGGGCAAAAATGCCAAATCCAATCTGAACATCTGACTAAATATGTAACCAGCAATAATAGTAATAAAACAGATGCTGAAAACAAAAGATGATTCTCCATAGCAGACTAACAGCTGGGAAATCTTTTGTTAGGGAGACAACTTCACAGTATATTTCTTTTAAAATTCATATAATCTTTAATACTTTTAATATCATTAGCATTATACTTTTGGATTAGGAAGAAAATGAAGAGTAAATAACAAATTTTATAAATAAATTAATGGAAAAATCCCTGATAGTTTTATTATTATTAATAATATAATATTGGTTTTACTGTTGACTCATTCTTTATTCTCATTTTCTTTTCATTGCTCTCTGGTGACACCCAAAGCAAACTTGTCTTTCAGAATGAAAATGCAGGTTTTCAGTTGTCTTCAAGAATGATGAACTCTCAATAAATGTCTGTATTTCTACAGTCATGCTACAACATTTACAATGTTGTAAGTTTGTGGGAGGGGGGCTCACGCGTGTGTCATATGTATATATCAAAGCATATTGTATGTAAATATGTACACATTGCATTTATGGGTGTTATTTGCCAGTACTGCAACATACAATCCTGCAACAGCACATTCATGTTTTTTCAGTTTTTTCTTGATTTGCCATAGATTTTTCTAGAATATTCTTTGTCCTTTCCAGTCTAATCTCTAGCCCTGGCACTTCCTAGTGGTCTCCTATCTAAATTGTTACTCCACTATATCTGACTCTGCTTACATTTTCAAAACTAGCCAAGGTTGGCGAGCTGCTGCCACCTGCTGTGACTGAAAATATCCTCTTCAGGAAAATAAATATGTTATGTATAACAATAAATCCTCTGTTGGATCGCAGTGAGATAGGATTTGATACACCTTCTAGAATTATGCCTCGAATTGCATGGTTTTGAATTTTAGCTCTATCACTACTCATGATTAGTGATTTCACATGAACTCACAAAATTGGGTCTGGGTATACCAGTACATTACTGGGTATAGTCATGTAAACAACATTTCATTTGAATGAGTCCTTTGTGACAGCACCAATTACACCTTATCTCTCTTTTGTTTCTCTCAGAACACTTGTGTTGCAATATAACTAGCAAATAGTTGCACAAGGAAAACAGAAGCTGCCTAATGATATGGCAAGTGTGGTGCACCTGGAGTTGGAACACTCAGGCTGTGTGCCAAAATCCACTAGCTCTGTTTTCATGCAACATTCAGCGTGCAATTCAGTAAAACTGCATCCCAAAGGACATTGCTCACATTCATGTTTAGAGATGACCTAAATGGCCAATCTTTAACTAAATGCAGTTGCTATACAGTTCTGTATTCAGCAAATCCTAATAACTATAATATCTTAGCCTGACCTCCCCATGGTCTCTTCTGTCATATACGTATATATCCTGCATGAGAATACACTCTGCAACTGCTGAGTCAAATATGCTCGAACACTTATGACTATTTAATTATGCTACTATTTATTAAATATTATGGTTCATATGATTATCGTTTTATAGTGTACAATGTTGCTGCTGTGAGGTACTAAGTGCCTTGATGACTGAAGTTGCGCAAATGCATCTGTAATAAAATAAATAAATGTGGTAATTTAAATATACATGCTTTTTCAAATAACACAAGTTGGGTCAAGAAGGGCAATACTGAGAAAATATGTATGTCACTGAAATATTAAACCTGTTCAACTGAAGTTTACAAAGACTATATAACTGATAAAATCTTAACCAAATAAAAATGCTGGGAAGAGTCTCAGTGATGTATTTTGATTCAGCTATTGACCTCCTTGCTAGTTGTTGAACTTTCTGGTTCTGTCCATTAAATCTTTGATGTAAATTCATTTAGATTAAAAATCCAGGTGCACAACACTTGCCATATCATTAGGCAACTCCGGTTTTCCATGTGCAACTATTTACTAGTTATATTGCAACACAAGTGTTCTGACAGAAACAAAAGAGAAATAAAATGTAATTGGTGCTGTCCTACCACCACACATACTTCCTATGCCGGATCCTCTGTACTTAGATGCATGGATGGATGGATAAAGTTAGATAGATAGATAGATAGATAGATAGATAGATAGATAGATAGATAGATAGATGGATGGACGGACAGACAGAATATATAGAATTCTTTATTGGCTAAGTGGAAATGCCAGTCACTCAGACCCTTCCTGACCTTCACCAGGCGTCCCTTGCATCATCATGCACCCTCACAAATCGTCACCAACTTGTGCTTCATGTATGCATATCTCTTGTTCCCTTGAACACCCACAAACACTCTCCCCAGCTCATACATTCTTTCCACCAGATAAGAAATTGCAGATTTTAAGAAATAGATTTTACCACTACTGCGATCAGACATTAAATTGAATTGTTGTCAGAGTTCCAAGTAATAACATCCATAACAAACAGAATTCCGAGGCAAGTAGGTGTAAAAGAATTGGTTTATCGGACATATCATATTGTTATTATTAGTACCTTTATTGTCAGAGTACAACATGTGTACAATGAGATTGGCATAAACTGGTGAAAACCGACTGAATATTCCTGCAGTTTTTACCTAATTAAAAGTAAAAGTTTCCCCCTTTTTCCAAAAGGCCAGTCACATGGTCCAATCAAGGTCTCATCTGATTGCCAGGCAATATCGTTCCTCCTCTCCCTGGCTACCTGTGGGAATGTCCTTGGTTCCGAGGAGAAAGTATTTTGTTTTGGTTACGAAACCCCTTTATTTCTATTCCCCCCTCCCTATCCCTCAGCTCTACTGTGGCAACACTGAAGTTTCAAAATGGCCTTGGTTAGGTCAGCTTCAAGGTGGACAATTATTTTGATTGATTGATTGATTGATTGATTACATGCTATTAAGTCATTTACAATTCCTATAGAGAACACATATGTAAATTTTCTCTATGACAAATTTCTTCCCAAATCTAGGGCTATTAGGCTGTCAAAATCCAGATGATCATGATATGGCAGCAAAGACACTAGGAAACATCCAGTTCTTTTCTTCCACCTTGTGGTTGTTCAAAAGTTTACGGGTTTGCCTGGTTTTTTAATGCTTTTATTAACTGGATTTAAAAAAAGAAACAAAAAGAAGACTAAGAAGAAAAAAGAAACAGTCACACATGCTGTACATATTCATATAGGAACACATACACATACATGTATATAAGTATATAACATATTGTATACAACATATTTATGGGAGACCCTGCTGCCATCAACTGTTTCCCATCGTCCTGTGCGCTCTCACAGACAGGGCCTCCTAGGGGTTCCGTCAGCCAGACAATGTCAGCTGGCGACCCCAAGGGGTAGGGCCTTCTCTGTGGGACCCTATGGAACCAACTGCCCCTGGAGCTTTGGGTAGCCCCTGACCTCCGCTCTTTCCGCCAGGGCCTAAAAACATGGTTGTTCCAACTCGCTGACCTGGACTGAGAGGGGGGATGGGTGTTTTAAGGATTGTTTTTAGCGTTTTAATTCTAAATTGGATTTCTTATTTAATCTCTTTTTAATTGTATATTTTGTAATTGTTTTTATGTTTATGCTGCCCGAGTCCTTAGGGAGATGGGGCGGCCTAGAAATCCAATAAATAAATAAATAAATAAATAAATAAATAAATAAATAAATAAATAAATAAATAAATATTATATAATACTGTACATATTCATATAGGAACACACACACACAGATATATGTATATACACACATAGTTAGTGTGTGTGTGTGTGTGTGTGTGTGTGTGTGATAATAGCAACAACTCTGCAGTCTTGGTAACTTTACCCATCTTGGTTATCTCAAGCAAAGCACACTTTGGGAGAGACTGGAGGGCTGCAAGGGGGGGGCTAGGGGAATGGCAAATCTGTTCCCTTGCCAGGTGCTGTGGCAGATGTACCCAGTTGGAAACAAACCAATGAATGAGTGAAAGAGACATAAAGAAAAGTTAAATGAGGATGCAGGGTAGAAAGTTATGCCATGTGCTTAATGGCTTGCTATTCTGTCTTTATCTGCATGCCTAAATGTGTTATTTTTTCTCAGATGTTTTCATTTGTCTGTATTATAGAAAGGTTTCAGTTCTATCCACAGGTGGGGGAACTGGTACTTAGAAAAATTATTGACATGTCGTGAATGATATGGAAATTAATACTTGTTTGAAATTATAATATAATTTATATTTTTAAGGAAATGTAGCATTTTCCTTTAAATCATTCTCAATCTACTAGATTAGTGTGCTTTCAAAGCTCTCTCTTCCATTAGCCTAGAAGGCTGTTTTTGAAGAAGGCTGTAGCTTTCAAGGAGCATTGTATCCAGATAGTACTTTCTAACATATTTTTAGATGTAAGAAAAATATATCCCAATTTTTCATTCAAAGGGAGATATTTCAGATAACATGGCAATATGGAAAACATGATGTTCTGAAAAACATGTCATATCCAATTTTTCCATGCTATAATCATTCCATTAATGCAAACAACAGCAAAAAGACTAGAGTAGTAATTACTGGAATAATTACAATAACAATTGCAATCTTTCTCTTCCAGATTTCCTTGCTACCCCATAATATTTCAGGTGGAGAGTTTCAGTGTTAGGAAAAATTACGTGTCTTCACTGTCAGAAATCTACTTTTTTCCTTGGGGTTATCATTTCTCCTTAGAAATCTTCCAATGCAATTATTATTTAAAAAACAAAATATTTTCAATGAGTAAAACTCTGTTTTGAACAGATCTGAAAAAGGTTTGATAAGATTAGTCCACTGTAAAATTTCTGTAGAACTGAATTGTCACAAATCAATTTCTATAGTCAATATTTCATTTTTTTTTAAATTAAAACTTCGTTAATTTCATGTAAAGTACTCTATGTGGCTTAGAAGAGATAGTCTTAATTCTTTTCATTTATGATGATTTGTAAGTTCTTGGCTGAAGAAATAATATTGTTATTTGTATTAATCTATTATTTATTTATTTATTTATTTATTTATTTATTTATTTATTTATTTATTCGACTTATATGCCGCCCCCTCTCCCAAGGGACTCGGGGCGGCTCACACTAAAATACAATACAACAATAAATTACTTAAAACTATATTAAACAGGTTATAAGCCGAATAAGCAATTTAAAACCCCCATATTAAAACAAAACCCCAAGAGTCAACATAGCCCAGATTGTAAAAACAGCCAGGTTTTTAACTCGTGGCAGAAGGTGCGGAGATCGGGAGCCAACCGGAGCTCCAGCGGAATGACTCCATATCATGCATAAATAAAAGTATTGATCATTACAAGTTGTAATTCAGTGTTAGAATTACAAATTAACATAATTGTACTATTAAATGTAAACTTCAGCTTCAAACATGAGGCCAGAATTAAATAAACACAGTAGGAAATAGAACATTCTGACTATATGTGTAATTCATATTTTAACATGCTGTCGCAGTTTTGACCTGGGAATATTTCAGTGTTGTCTAAAGTGATAAGATGTTAATGTCTGGAAACTAGAACAATATTGATCTAGCTAATAAAATGGGATGCATTAGTACAAGTGACTACTTATTATGCATTTGAAGACTGTATATCATATCCTTGAAAATCACATGCTCCGTCTAGAATAAAAAAAGGTGTGCTTGATGAATGTGACATCAATTTGCTCTAAAGTAGTACAAAAAGTGATATAATCACAGGTGACAGGATCTTAGCAGGACAAGGTTCATACTAGATCTGAGTGCAAAACCAGATTTCTTTTCTGTTCTAGGTCTAACATGCTAAGGACTTTCTGAACCTTAGTCTACTAGAATTAGGAGCTCTACCTATCTAAGTTTTCTATGTTTTGATGACTGAATATTGCCATAGCCTGGGACAGTTTTCTAGGGGAAAAAATGCTTAGCCTAGCACCCCTCAACTGATTTTTCAGATGCTCTACTGTACAGTCCCAAAGAATAGTAGAAATATAGGAAGCTGTATCTTTTCTTTTCCTGTTTATTATTTATTTATTTATTTATTGGACTTGTATGCCGCCCCATTTCTGAAGACTCGGGGCAGCTCACAACTAAAAACCACAACAATAAATAATTAAAAGAGAATTAAACCGAATTCACAAGCCCAAAAATAGACACTAAATTTACAATACCTAAAATCATTTAAGAACCACCCCCCCCCCGCAGAAAGGGTCACAGCCCGGATTGGTCAAACAACCAGGTCTTCAGATCATGGTGGAAGGTGCGGAGGTCAGGGGCCAGGCGGAGCCCTAGGGGGAGTTGGTTCCAGAGGTCAGGGGCTGCGACAGAATAGGCTCGTCGCCGGGGGACCGCCAACCGGCAATGGCCCACCGACAGGACCCCGAGGAGTCCTTGCCTATGTCCTCGCACAGGGCGATTGGCACTCGATATCGGTAGGAGTCGCTCCCTTAAATATTGAGGACCCATGTCAGGAAGGACTTTGTATGTTAAAACTAAAACCTTGAATCTCACCCGGAGTGCAACCGGCAACCAATGCAAGCAGCACAGGAGGGGGGTAACATGGGAGAATTGGGAAACTCCCATCACCACCTGCGCCGCCGCATTTTGCACCAGCTGCAATCTCCGGATGGTATGCAAGGGCAGTCCTAAATAGAGAGCATTGCAGTAATCAAGTCTAGAGGTAACAAGGGCATGAGTAACTATGCGCAGGGCATCTTGGTCCAGGAATGGGCGAAGTTGACGAACAAGGCAGAGCTGGGCAAAGGCCCCCCTGGCAATGGCCCCCACCTGCTCCTCCAAATGGAGCCGTACATCCAGGAGGACCCCCAGATTCCGCGCCATCTCCACAGGGGGCAACACCTCTCCCCCTATGGTCAAAGATGGATATTCCTGACTGGGCCGAAATGCCGGTATGCACAGCCACTCAGTCTTGGCCGGGTTGAGTCGAAGCATGTTCCCGCTCATCCAAATCTGTACCGCATCCAAACACCGGATGATCAGGGAGAGGGCATCACTGATCTGGTTCAGGGTGGAGATGTACAGCTGGGTGTCATCCGCATACTGATGGAATCTCACCCCGAAACCATGGAGGATCTCACCCAGCGGCTTCATGTAGATGTTAAATAGAAGAGGGGAGAGAACCGACCCCTGAGGGACCCCACAGGAGAGCACCCTCGGGGTCGATCTCTGCCCCCTTGCCAATACCGACTGCGACCACCCCGAGAGGTAGGAGGTGAACCACCGAAAAACAGTGCCCCCCACTCCCAACCCCTCGAGGCATCGCAGAAGGATACCATGGTCGATGGTATCGAAAGCCGCTGAGAGGTCCAATAGGACCAGGATAGAGGAAAAACCCCTGTCCCGAGCCCTCCAGAGATCATCCATCAGTGCGACCAATGCCGTCTCTGTGCTGAAACCGGGTCGGAAGCCCGATTGATACGAATCCAGGTAGTCCGCTTCATCCAGGAAGAGTGGAAACTGCTGAGCCACCACACTCTCAACAACCTTCACCAAAAAGCAAATGTTGGAGACCGGACGAAAGTTGTCTAACATGGTCGGGTCCAGGGCAGGCTTCTTCAGGAGGGGTCTCACCACTGCCTCCTTCAAGGCAGAGGGAAAAACACCCTCTCTTAAAGAAGCATTGACAACTGCCTGGAGCCAACTGCAGGTGGCCTCCCTGGCGGCATAAGCCAACCAGGAAGGACACGGGTCCAACAAACATGTGGTGGAACTCAACCGCTGCATAATCCTGTCCACTTCATCCTCAGAAACAGGGTCGAACTCATCCCAGATCACATTGGCCAGACTACTTGCATCCCGCTCCTCAGACCACTGCAAGTCAGAGGACAACCCGCTCCGAATCCGGGCGATCTTATCCGACAGATATTGACCAAATTCCTCAGCCCTACCCCGCAATGGGTCCGGTCCCCCCTCTACATGCAGGAGAGAGGGTGGCCCGAAACAGGGTGGCTGGGCGGTTATCTGCAGACGCTATGAGGGCGGAGAGATAAGACCTTCTCGCCGCTCTCATAGCTACCAGGTAAATCCTAATATGGGCTCTTAGCTGGGCTCGATCAGACTGGGAGCGGGTGGACCTCCACCTGCTCTCTAAACCCCTCCGACGGCGCTTCATCTCCCGGAGCTCCTCAGTATACCAAGGAGCCATCCAGGATCCACGGCATGTGAGGGGACGCATGGGGACAACCCTGTCGAGGGCATCTGACGCAGCCTGTTGCCAAGCAGTCGCCAGATCCTCGACAGAGCTGTGGGCAAAGGAGGAGGGAAGAAACCCCAGTTCCGCCTGGAACTTCTCAGGGTCCATCAGGCGTCTGGGGCGGAACCATCTAAGTGGCTCCTCATCCCAGCAGCTGGGGGTGGCCTGTTGGAAGAGCAGCCATAGGAGATAGTGATCAGACCATGGAACGGGCAATGCCATAAAAGTGGCTTGCCCTCTGTCATTACGCCACTGTTCAGAGACAAAAACTAGGTTGAGAGTGTTTCCCCCCTCATGAGTCGGGCCTTGAATCAATTGGGTCAGGCCCATGGCTTCCATAGAAGCCATGAATTCCTGGGCCAGACCCGATGCTCCACCCAGGGAGGGCAGATTGAAGTCACCCAGGACTATAAGGTCTGGGAACTCCACCACCACCCCCGAGAGGACATCGAGAAGCCCAGGCAGGGCCGCTGCCACACAGCTGGGGGAAAGGTATGTGAGCAGCAAGCCCACCCGACCATTAGGCCCCCACCTCAGGAGGAGCGTCTCACTCCCGCCTATCTCTGAAACAGTGACCTCCCTTGGAAACAAGGTCTCCTGGATAACCACAACCACCCCACCACCCCTTCCCTGGGCCCGTGGCCGGTGCAAAACCTGGAGGGCACAATTCAACCAGAGGGACACCACCCTCCGGGCCCAACCAGGTCTCCATGATACAAGCCAGGTCCGCAGCCTCCTCCTCTATGATTTCACGGAGGAGGGAGGACTTATTAGCCACGGACCTGGCATTAAAATACACCAGCCTAAGCCCAGGGGTCCTGGTTCCCATGCCTCCTAGGGAGGAGGCCATAGGGTCGGAGCATGCCACTGCACAGAGATGGCGGGTGCGAGCTCCCAACACATGATATGGCCCTATGCCTCGATGTCTCCTACCAATCCCAACCACCCTGGGAATCATGGTCCCCTCCTCACACCCCAGGGCCCCACCGGCCCCCAACCCCCACCCCCTGCTGTGCACTGGGCTGCAAAAAGACCCATCCGCCCCCCTCCCTAACCCCTTAAGACGGCCAATTAAAAAAATTAAAAGTTTCCCCTTCATGCCAAATTTAAAATTTAAACCCTTGGCCGCAACATACCACCTCTCAGGATCCCAAGATCCATCATTGAGGTAAGCTCTTGACAACCCAAAGGGCCACTTCACAGACAGGGGAACTGTCTGGAGGGCCCATAACTCCAGGGGAGAGGAGGCAGGCATAATAAACACATTCCGGGGCAAATCGGTACAGTAGGCTATCGGCTAGATGGAGATAACTGCAAAGATGGAACAAATGCAGTACAAAGGGCCGGGTGATGATGGTCAGGAACACTCCACAATCAGCAGCTCCCTCACAGCTGCCGATGGCCAGAGTCAAAATGGTCCAGTCACTGCTCTCCCACCACAGTGACTTGTGGGAAGAGTCCAGAACAGCCGCTTGCTCTCTCACTGCAAGGGGGTTGAGTCCATCCATTGCCCTCTCACTGCAATGGAGAATAGCCAGGCCCCAGAGAGAGGCGGCAATATAAAAGTCTGGGTAGATGGCATAGATAAACCGGGCACCCTCCATAGTGCCAAAAGAAGTCCAAGATGACATTAAAAGACGAGGAGATGGTGGCCAAAGATGGAACCTATGAACAGCATAGGATGACCAGGTCTGAAAAAGGAGTCCGAAAACAGTACAGCATTCGTAAACCGGCCACGGCCACGGGTCCAGAGCCATGGCGCCAACCCTCCTTGGGGGGGGTCTCCACCAAAGACTCAACCCACAACCCCATCCAGAGCAGCACCGACTCGCCCGGCCCGAGCCGTGACCGCAGACGCCTCCATTTCGGGCTCTCCAGACCTGCAGGCCTTCATCCCTCTCCGGCGATCTTTTTCTCCCAGAACTCTCACTTCTGGGGAAGAGGAAGGGGTAGCACGTTGAGGATGGGCCAAAAGTCCAGAGCCTCTGCAAAAACGCTGCCCCCACCAGCAGGCAACAGAGGGGGGGAGGACCCATTAGGCCAACAATCCCAACATCATCGGATCTCTCGCTATCATTACAACGCTGCAGGCTGCCGCTCCCATAGCTGCCCTCCATGACACCGGGCCGCCGATGCCACGGCCAAGTCCCAGACCGCCACGGCTGCCGCAACCACCACTACCGCCAGACCTCCATACCGCCACGCCCGTCGCCAGCCCCAAACAGCTGATGACCACCACTGGCGGCAGCATTGGATCCACAGCCACCGTCGCCACAGGTGCCGAAACTTTCCTGGCACCGGGGCTCTGCGAGGCAAGCGGCGAGGCTGCCGCGCCTCCAGCCCAGCCAGAAATCTATCAGCTGCTGCGGAGGCCACGAGGGGAAAATCCCACCGCCACTGAACCACCAGCCCAAATTCAGCCGGAAAGGCTCCAGCAGCATCCCACAACCCTCCAGGGACGACTCCGAGGGAACCAGCAGCAGCGGACGACCTCTCTCTCAGCAATAGCCCAAAAACCTCCAACGCCCGAAAGAGCCCACTCAACACTGAACCACCATCTTGGGCATGCGCAAAACCCCTGTTGAGATTGGACTTTAATCTCCGCTTAACATTTTCCTCAATTGGACAAGATGTGAACTAGCCCCAGAAGATCTTCTACTACACACCTTTCTTCACCAGGGAATGTCCATGCCAGAAGAATATTTTCCTGAAGGGCAAGATAGGAAGTAATTTGCCTTTGCTCAGTATTTTTTTTCTAGACAGGAGAACATAGTTCCCAATTACTTATTGTAAAAAAAAATACTTCAGGAGTATATATGTACTTCTCTTAACCCTACCTCCTGATGT
Source organism: Naja naja (assembly GCA_009733165.1). Classification (NCBI taxonomy): domain Eukaryota; kingdom Metazoa; phylum Chordata; class Lepidosauria; order Squamata; family Elapidae; genus Naja; species Naja naja. The sequence continues at coordinate 264,134,443 of CM019149.1, read as the reverse complement.
CACTGAATCTGCAAGAGCAGATGACAGGGAGGATGGGTTCACCTTCATTCACTATAGGAGCTATATTAGACAAGGCAAGCTTAGCCTTCACTATATGATGGTTGGTTGGATGGTTCATTTAGTCTTTGTAAAATTACATATTTTCTTCTACAAATATACCTTCTTTGTCCACATATCAAAGTCTTTATGGAGTAAAAAAATGGAAAGAAATGAAAATGAATTGACATGCCACATTATAATTGTTCTCTTACACTTTACATTATTATCTTGATGAATTATATTTAAAATGATCAATTATCTTGAATAGAGCCAGATACAAGAGGATCAGCTACACTTGGACATTTGCTAAGACATGTCTTAATTTCTGATCATACCTTATTCTTGTTTTATTTTTTAAAATTCTCATTCATTCTCTGTTTAATTAAGCAAGAAACAACATAATACCATGAAAGTAGTTTCCACTTATCTAACCTACTATCTTTGGATGTTTGAGTGGATTAAACATAGCAGAAGGAACTTGCAGTCTCATAGGCTGGAAATTTCAATGGAACACCTATAGTATGCCCCCTTCTCTGAAGCCGTTTGTTTTTTCTTCAATGTCAAGAATGAACCTCTAAAGCACATAAGTAAGTTAGACTATAATTTAAAGTCCATGGTAGACAAATAACAAATGTGACAAATGAAAAGTGAAGTAAATTAATTATAATTTGTTGTAAGAAATAGAGCCAAAAAGAAAAAGAGATAGGCCTGGCCTCAACTCCAACCCTGACTGTGCTTTTTACAGGATTGGCCAACACACATCTTTTTTAGATTACAACAAATATACATACCAATTGTACTCATGTAGGTTATATTCAGATTTTCATCTGCTCCTGTAATAAGGACACTTGGCATATCCATTACCGATCAACTATACTTGGTTCACAAATACTAAAAATTACAGGACTTTAATTACTATAATCCTATTTACTGGACTCCTTGAACATTTTGGTTATTTTAATTGTCTATTCAGATATCTCTGTGATGACATTCATTAAACACTTGGGCTAAGGAAACAACTCTGATGTTCCATATCTTAGTGTTCTGCTCCGATATACCCTTTGAGTCAATTATTTCTTGCTGTTTGTTCTTGCTGTAATAAGCCAAATAAATGTTTTTCTTTTGAAAAGAAGGATCATATGTTTGATGACACTCAGACTACATATTCATATGCAAAGCCCATAACAACAAAGTCAACCTCTCTCATTAGGCAGAATGACCGTGGGCAGAATAGAAACTGTCCACACAATTTTTTCCAAATGGATGAGCAAGTCAAGAGGCCCGCCTTTCATTAGGGCACTTGAAATTATGCTCCAAAAGTTCCTTATCCTTTGGGAATATAAATACAATAATGTTTTACATTATCACATCACCTCTAGCATTCTTGATTTGTGTTGTCTCTGTGTATAAGAGCAAATAATAGCAGGGGTTGACAGAGCCAAAACTAATATACCTGACCTGACTATTGATTTTCAAACTATATTTTTAAACTGATTATTTAAGTTATTAATATTTGCTTCTCAAAAGCAGAATCTAAGTACCTCAGTGATCCAAAATAGTGGGTTCTGAAGTGAGGCATGTAAGGCAAAATAAACCAAAAAATAATCATGGTTTCATAAGTTAACTATGAAGTTCATCCTGCAATCAAACTCTGATAGGCTGTCTTCAGCTGATAACATTTCACTTGGAGGACAGACAGATATGTAGCTTTTATCTTTACTTCTTTCTTTTTTTCTTTTTGACATTTAGGAATGGCAATGGAACAGAAAACATGAAACATGATAGCATAGGAGAAAGGATGATCATTTCATCCTTTTCCCAAATCCTTCAATTTTTGCAGGAGACAGAAACACATATTTCTGAGAAGGGCAAAGATGTATTTATTTCATCTGAGAGCTCACTTCTAGGTTATGCTTCTGATTCATCATTTGATCTCAACTTGAACAATACATTCCTTTACCCATTAGCACTTCAGGAATCCTGTGACTGTTTTTACTCTATTTTTTAATCATTTCATATCATTTATTTTCACTTCATTTCATTGTTGCTTAAAATACAATACTTATAGCCTACCTCTACCAGAAGGTACACAAAGATCTTTACCTGGGGCTATTAGGCAGTTAGTTTTAGTTCTAGTCTGTCCTCAAAAGCAGGGTGTTTCAAAGTTCAATGCCACAGCCAACAGATCCTCTCCCATGACTCAATGTAATACATTTCTCTAAGTTAGGAGAAACTTCACAGGGGGAGATTCAATTCAAATGCATTTAGTTGTTTTTTACTTCAATTCCCAAATGTCACAGGAAGAGGAGGACAACAAATGGAGTACTGGGCAGTTTGATCCAAAATATTTTCAGCCTATACATCTGAGTCTGCCTGTTTGCCACATTCCTAGAAATGGTTCAACTGGAAAGTGTTGCTTATCTTCAACCCTTTCTTCCTTACTTACTGATTATATTTAGACTGCCATTCTAAAACTAATATTACATTACCTCTATTCTGAGGCTAATGTTCCTATTTGTAAATGGGACTATCATCACTCTGCCACTAAGCTTGACAGAATGTTCATTTTCAGTTCCAATAAGATGTCCTTTTAAAATATTAAAACGTAGGTCGTAATTAACCAATAATAAATGTGCTTCCCTCCAAAGTAGACTCAACAGAACAAGCAGGAACATCATGCAGAAAAGCAGGTCAGAGAAATTCAAACTCTGCCTTTAAGGATTTGAATTGAGAGAAAGCAATTATATTCTTCAAAATATTATCTTCTGACAGTTTTGTCATGTAGTCAGTGAATTTCTACTTTTTAGTCAGAATATTGAATTACCACATTTTCATAATTTTTAATGTAGAAAATCTGAATAAAACATAGCACTTGGGTAGGACAAATATATTTGTATTGCACACTTAGGAAGAATTGTTATACCTATATACTAATGAAATATTGCTTAAAATAAGAATTTTTAGGAGATTAGTATTTGCTATACATTGGTCCTGAAAACAGAATTCTCTGAATATTTCAACTGTGGTTTCAAGAATAGAATTCAGATGATTTACTTTTATTTTTTCAGTTAACAGAATTATAATGGTAGGTATTATAGTGGAATATAACTTGGCACATATATATTTGGCCTTGAAATTTTCAGCAGGAAATTTTAAGTGCGATTTGAAAAAAAGAAACAATATTTTTTTGCTAAAAGATGAATATTAGAATATTATAGCGATGAAAAAACTAATTTCAAAGCTAACATGAGAATATTAGTGTTTTTCTCCATGTTTCAAGGGAAATAAAATGAATCTACCATGGGCATAAGTAAGTTTTTGCAGTGCCATTGTAACTTCAAACAATCTGTAAACAAATGGCTATAAGTTGAGTCTATCTATACATAATAAGAATTTACCATATGTAACTATGTCCATATAGCTTGAATCAAGCCTTGAGCAACTCTTATTTTAAATCCAGTATGATTCACAATAGGCACCTTGTGTCTTTCTAGTCTGTTTGTAACAATCACATGCATAAACTCCTTCCAAAACATTTTCAAGCTTCCCTATGAAAGAGTCAGAAACTCCTTTTCCAAGGAACTCTGTGTCTGCTTTTACATCCTATTATGTCAGGGAACTATCACTATCCACTATGAGGCACAAATCAGCTTAAAAAGGCATATCCAAGTCTCGGTCTGTTGGGAATAGGTTTTCATTTATTTTGGGGAGGGATGTCTTCTAATCAGTTTTTGACTCCTGGGTAATGTCTGGACTAGTCCCTACAGTTTTCTTGGCAAGGTTTTTCAGAAGTGACTTGCCATGGACTCATTCCTAAGGCTGAGAGGGAGAATGTGACTGGCCCATGGTCACCCAGATAGTTTTCATGCCTAAGGCAGCAGTAGAACTCACAGTCTCCCAATTTCCAACCTAGTGCTTTAACTACTACACCAAACTTGCTCTCTTTCTGAACACATTATGTATCATGTAATCCAATAACTGGAAGACTAACAGTCCATTTCCAATTCTGAGCAAAACAAAAATACCCTTTAAACTTTCTGTCCAGCCATAATATGTGTGAAACAAAAAGAGGTATGATGGTCCTAATTCTGGCCCCAGCAGTACCAAATCTAATTGTAGAACTGTGGAGGGCTGTCCATATTTTGTTTTCCTTTTGTGAAAGCAAACAAACAGGAAATGATAGGCGTCTTTGTGACATATTGAAGGACTGAAAAACTGCTGACATGCATCTCATTGAGACATTTTGGATTATGTCCTGATGGTGCACAGAAATGAAATTTTTGACTGAATGCAAAGATGTCAGGAACAGTCTTACTATTGCCCCACAGTAAGTTGGGCCAATAAGAGATGGAAACAATGCTTTTGTTCTGACCCAAGCCTTCTTCAAATTAAACAGTCACAAATGGTGTACAAAAGCAAACCTTTTTTAATGCGGCACTGGGAATTTAGTGCATTCCCAGCCAAGAGATATGTAAACCTAATTGTCCGATATAAAACCATTTCAAGGTTTCAAAAGGCTGCCAAGAACAGAAGACTAATTACTGATTAAATATCCACCAACAGAAGTTTCAAAAACAAACCAGAGTAAGCAGGGCTTCAATGAAGACTATGAGTCTAAAGAACTTCTTTGCTTCCACAAAAAACACATCCTTGAGGGCTGGTTTTTATCCCTTATGGGAGGGGCCATCACTATCCAGCCTTACTCCCAAATTGGCCCTTGCTGCTTTCCTTCGAGCAGCCCTGCGTGCATGCACATTGGGCACAGGCTCCCCGGGCCCTTTGCATCACTGCTGCCAGACTCCACAAGCTCCAAAGGCAGCACCCCACTCTCCAATAGTCCTGGCTCCATCCCTGCATCACACGCAGGTCCGTCTTCCGAGTCCTTACTATCAGAAACCTCTGCCATCCACACCACAACAGCTTTCAATGTCAAAATCAAGATAATGTATAAAGTTCCAACTTGTTTATTGGTACATGCTTAAAAGAGATGCTCAATCTTAAAATATTTCCCAATCTATCCTATTATGTAGTTATTTGAATCATTCCATTGAAACAGATTCATGACTCAAGGAGTCTAATATGATTCATCAAATACAAAGAACACTGGAAATGGATTAGGTGATATGATGGACCCCTCTGTAACCGATATAAGATGAAAGCACTAAATTTTACCACCTCATTAAAATCTTTGCTTATCAGGGACAATGCGTATTTGGGACAATACACTTTAGATCTTCAGTCTTACTCTTTTAGCTTCCCTTACTATAAGAAGCAACCTTTGTTCTTTCTTGGACTATTAGAATGTTGTACTTCTAGACTGATTTTGTCAACACACCTAGGAACTCATTGCAGCTTTCAGCATTCTAAATATCAGTTTAAGGTTACAAATCTGGTCAAAGTTTAGTTTAATAATCTACAATGGTTGAGACACATTGAAGTCTATCATAGTGAGAGAATAAGTACTAAGCTTATACTTATAGACATTGGAGTACTAATGCTTTTAGCTGGCATTCTCAGCAGATATAGTCTTTGCATATATGAGACAAACACTAATGGACAGCCTCTGAGTCAGCTTTGTAACATTTCCAGAAGACAGGGCTGCTTTAATGCTTCATTTGTTCCAACAGGCTTTGCAAAGTACATCTTTTTCCTATTTTGTCACAGGTTTTAGCATGTGTTTGTGTGTGTATGTGTAAGAATTTGAGGTAGTAATCTCATGCCATCTAACAGATAGATATTGCAGTATGTGTCAAAACAAAACTGAAATCTGGGAAATAGATGTCATGTACAAATGGCAGATTAAAGAAATGCTATGGAGATGAACTCTAATAACTTTGCTAGCTCAATGAATAATTACTTCCAGATAATTTCCAATGCATCTTTTAGTTAAATTAGAAAATGCTTTTTTATCATTGCTTAATTGGAATGCTTAAATTAATATAGCACAGTAGCTAGAATATTGGATCTTGAGTGACAAATTTATGTTCAAATTCCCATTTCAGAGAAAACCCACTGGCTGGCTTTGAACTATTTATGCTGGGTTAGATTAATCCTGTATACCAGTTTACTATTAAGATCAAATTACATTTAGGCCAAACCAATGCGGCTTGCATTGGTTGCCGGTTGCGCTCTGGGTGAGGTTCAAGGTTTTGGCTTTAACATTCAAAGTCCTACACGACATGGGTCCACAATATTTAAGGGAGCGCCTCCTACCGATATCGGGGACCAACCACCCTGTACGGGCACACAGGCAGGGGCTCCTCGGGGTCCCATCGGCAAGCCAATGTCGGCTGGCGGTCCCCCGACGGCGAGCCTACTCTGTGGCGGCCCCTGACTTATGGAATCAACTGCCTCTGGACCTCCGCCTGGCCCCTGACCTCCGCACCTTCCGCCGTGATTTGAAGACCTGGCTATTTGACCAAGTCGGGCTGTGATTACCTTACCGGGGGCATGGGACAGTTTTAATTTTTAATTCGGTTTTATTGGACCTTATAGTGATTTAATTTCTTTTTAATTATTTATTGTATTTGTATGTTTTAACTGTGAGCCGCCCCGAGTCTTCGGAGATGGGGCGGCATATAAGTCCAATAAAATAAAAATAAAATAAGTAAACTATTTTCAATTTTATCGTTATAAAAAAATAAACCCTGAAAAACAATCATTGATCGTTGCTGGAGCTGGTAGGACTTGGAGTCCAAGATTTTTGAAGGGAATTGTTCTAGCACATTATTAACAACATTTTTTCCCAATCTTAACATGCAGCCTTTCATGTTTGTTTTTAATGGCATTCTGACACACACAAAAATCAACATATGTGAGTGACTATTATATTCAGCTCTTGCTGATAAATTACCGACTGTCAAGATGGCCAGGCTTCATTATGATGGCATACTATTAGATAGTTGAAAAAGGCAAGGGGGAGTATGCTTTTCAGAAAAGTATCTCCAGAATGGGATAATGGTCATAACAACTACAGATGCAATTTAATATTAGGAAGTGTTTTTTAAAAATCTAGTTTCTTATATATGCCAATAAGTTTGGGCAAAAATGAGTGACCAGAATAAGGCCTTAGAATTATGGTGGAGACCAGCATGCAGTAAAGCTTACTTGTTATATTTAATATATATTGAGCCTAAATTTAATTAATTTAATATGTTTTCCATCTCATGGAATGGATGAAAACAATAGAAAGTGGAAGGAAGTCAGCCATGGGATCAAACATCTAAAAGTTTGCATAAGACATAATGCAAACAGTATAACTAGCACTTTAGCTGTTCTTGTGCTTGCCATTGAACAAGATTACACAAATAGGATGAGATTGCATTTGACTTCTATTTTTTTTAGTCTCATGAAGAAATAATGCAAAATCTAAGACAGCTTTTCCGTTTGGTATGAAGGAGGTTCTCTCTGCATCTAACACTCATATTTATTTAATGAATTACTGCAGACTTGTTCTGATTTTGAAAGAACAAGTCATAGCAAAGGACACATCAAGCAACTATAGTTAAATGCAGATGAGGTAGATGTAAATGTAGGTGTAGATGGACTTATGTTTGCAAATCATGCCTTTTATGCCCACACTACATCATTTTATAGCAAACAGAACTACCTCACAGATCTCTTTGATTCATGTATAATTAATAATATTTATTTTTAAGGAGATGATATTTTGAAACACAGGCACTTGTACAGTGTCAGTTTACATGTGTTATGCATTGCCACATAGCAGAGGGACAGCTACCACAAGAAGCCTTTGGTGTAAAAATACATATTGTTCACAGCACCACTTCACTTTTTAGTTTTTGTTTTAAGGTATCTGTCATAGCTGAGCCAGCTTCCAAAGTGATACTTCAAATATAAGTGTTACTGGGGGAAGGGGGATTATTAACCAAGCACCATATGCACAGCATGTTTTAATCTCAATTGAGAAAAAAAGTTTCCCATGGACTGTGCCACTCAGTTTTGTGTTAACCATTTTGGGAGTACAGGTGAGGGGTAAGCTACATGCAGATGTTAAAACTGATAAAAATTATAACTCAATTCAAAAGAGACTTATTAAGAAACACAAATGGCCATTAAGTGACTGACACTATTGGTAAGTCAATCGGAGGTATGTGTATAATGTCCATTTAGAGCTGCTGGAATAAATTCCACATATGCTCCATATCACGGTGTTTTTATATTGGAATCCCAGTTTCAAATTTGCCTCTTTTAAAATGAATGCAAAATTTTATATTTGATGTAGTCTGTCACTTGAAGCAGGGACACCCTCGGGGAACTAAAAAATAAAAAGTCAAGATGGCAGCTACAACTTCATGATCAAAATCCCACCCTTTTTAATGTATTGCTTTTTTTCATTCTTCCTATAGATGCCCCAACTCTAAGCTCAAAGGCAGAAACTATGTTGTCTTATAAAATAACCAAGGATGATTTATAAATGCAATAAAGTAAGTGATGAAGATATTAGATGATGTGATAGAAAATAAACCTGTATTCTTGCATACACAATATGTTGATATGTAGACTAATTCTTAAAGTAAGACTCTTTAAGAAACAAATGGCAAACCAGCATACTGTAGACTTCTAATTCATTTTAATTTTGTGTATATACATTCAACATGTTCATTCTATTACTGTATTTGTGTATTTAAATTAATCTACAAAATTATAAATAAATATGAATTCAAATTACTGTTTTTAATTATATTTCTCTCAAAATAATTTATTTACTGTTTTATCTAAAGGCATGAATTTTTAATCTGTTTAATCTGTTTTAAAAATGATTTGGTACATTTTCTCTCTGTTTAAGCCAAGAACTATATCACAATTTGAAGAATGATGAAGCTCATATGGCAATGATATTCTGATCCTCTTATGTACAGAAAATGCAATTATGTAAGTCTCCAATAGATTTATGAATACCTCATTCATCAAACATCTATATTCTGAAATTCGTCTCTTGGAGTTCTGAACTCTGCCACCTTCTTGTGCCTGTAATGTGGATAAGTCTTTATCTTCCCCTCAAATCCTCCTATGTTGCCGCATTGTGGTGGAGAGAAATGAGTGAAGAATCCTGGGAATGTGTCCCAGGAGTATACACTATGCTCATGAAGATCATTCCAGATGCTGTAGACAGTAAGGGAGATGACCTTGAGGGAAATATGCAGGATATATTTTTAAGCCTTGAGAAAAAAGACAATATTTGGAAGTGGTTGGAATCAGTGCTTCCCTGATTCACTAAAGTATAAGAAGTGGGAGTACAGCGCAATCAGACTTGCAAGATTTTTTTTATTATAACCAAGAAGTTTTAGCTTAACTGTCAGTTGGAAGAGGAATCTAAATACCATAATGTGTCTATAATGACAAAGATTGGAACTATATAGGCAATGGGTTTTCCATGATGCTGTATGGAAGTGAAAGTTAGATTCAAAGGATCAAGATAAAAAGATTACAAACCCTTTTGAATTTTGAGGTTGGAGAAGACTAAAGACTATCGTGGACATCCATGAAGACAAACAACTGGATCATAAAACAAATTAATTGAGAGTCTTATTAGATTATAATTGTCATACTTTTGGTGTATTATGTTTTGAGAAGTCTAAAATTCTGGGAATGATGGAAAGGCAGAGAAGAAGATGACCTTGATTACATTGGTGATAGGAATATCACTGGAAGAAGGGCCAAGTTCAGGATACATTATCCTGGAAAAGTTTGATCAATATGGTCACTAAGTGTTGACCCCCAACTCAATGGAATACAATGAAAGAAAGTCATTGCTTGAAAACTCACTACATAATGTAATGAATGAGTCAATGTGCTTCTGATAGAGGTTCATTTGTATATATTCTCTTCCTATATTAGAAAGTAGGGAAAACAGCATATATTATTTAACTATGATAAAAATCTACTAATTACAAGTTTCACCATCCTCTTATGGGGGAATGAAATCTTCTCACACCAAAGTCAACAAGATTATTTCTTTTAATATGTGATTCTTTTACATCAATTTACAATGTAAAATCCTAACAAGTCAATCTTCACTCCTGGAGATAACACTGACATATAAATGCCGTTTTCTTGGCAGCATTCTTGCCAGATTTTTTTTTTTAGTTTCAAAATTGAGATTTCCTGATGGAATCCAATCCAAGCATAGCCAGTTCTGATGCTGCTTAGCTAAGTTTGTTTTGGCTGTCTGAATTGGAGGCAAAAGCTTTGTACCTCAAGGGATTAGAAAATGGTAAAAACAGTAAACTCTGGACTTCCTTTAAAAACTAAAAAGCAGAGAGGGAAAAATCCCTACTCCAAATTCACCTACTTTACAAAATAAAAATAAACAGTGGTGCAGTAAACCAGACTGAAGAATATGCAAGTTGTAAGAAAGGTTCCTTTCAGACAGGATTTTGTCAAGCTAGTTTAGAGTCAAGCTGGCATAAACGTAGGCCAAAAGCATCTTAAATAGTAACTGTGGGGAGGAATGCAATCTCTGAGTCCTAGTCAGGTAGTCCCTGGGTTGAAAGCAAACATCTCTTTTGCCTCTCTATCAGAACCCACAGCCCCCCAAAATAAATGCCTTTCATCTGCAATCCAGTTTCACATCTTCTCAAAATCCTCTTTCTGATCAGGAACTCATAAGAATGCATCATTGTCTTTCAGGTGTTTTTCCCAAAGACTCACTACATCTTGAAAACAAATCTGACAATAACTTTTCCTTGTAGTTTGATTTTCCCTGGAGATCATTAGAGTTCAAATTTCTTGTACCTTCAGTCTGCTTTCTCAGTCTCTTCATGTAGAACTTGCTGTTAAGATCTCTGTTCACATTCAGCTCAGCCTCAGATTCTTGATGTACTCTGGACTGACAAAGCATCCTGTTACACTTACATTGTACCATTTTACCACCTAGTAAAGTACCAGTCCATTTTTTTCCTTACAATTCAATTGTGTCCAATTCTCAGAGACTGTCTGGACAAGGCTTTGGCAAGGTTTTTCAGAAATAATTTACCACTGCCTGCTTCTTGGAGAGAGAGAGGAAGTGGCTGGTCCATGGTCACTCAGCTGACTGTGTGCCCAAGGAAGGACTTGAACTCATTTCTAGCTTGATACCTTAGCCACTACACCAAACTGGCTCTCAACAGTCCATTAGCCTATATTTAACACACAATAAACATAAGCTTTCAGCTATCGTAATAAACCATTGTTCATTACGATGGCTGAAAGCTTGTATAAGTCACATTAGATTGACATAACATATGAAAACAAAATCAACCAGATCACATTATTACTTAGCATGATGTATGAACTATATTAAAACATAATGTCACAGACTTGTGATAATCAGAATTTTTTATATTACCACCTAGAATAGAATTAAATTGAATTTAAGTATAAGTCTGCTAAAGTTTAGTTACTGCCTTGTTACTGACAATTTTTATGTCTTTTAATATGCTTTCATGTGTAGGATATCTGTAGTGTGATGGCAATTGATGCCACAAATACATAGACAATTTGTGTTATTTGTGTGGTGACATCATAATGTGCATTATGTTTACCTAACACCTAAGAGCATCACATAATAAAAATGTTATACCTTTCTGACAGGTAAATCACAAAGCGTTTCATCTCTGACACTTAATTATTCATAATACCCATAAAATGGTACTACATAGCACACTCTCATGTTTAAAATTTAAACAATCTTTGTGCTCAGAATTTCCTTAAGTGCAGAAGGCAATTTATATTGTGAGTCAGATTGTCTTCTATAACAAAATCACATGCTAAATCTACAAAATAAATTCATTTATTGTTCTACAACACACTGCCCTTTTTTTCTTTTATTATACAGTCTTCAATTATATCACAGACTTCCTTTTATAAATTTTACTTTGAAAATGCAATAGTTTATTGCTAAAATTATGTATACATAATATGTATATGTAGGCTAGTCATTTTATTTTTATTTTTTAAAAAGTTTTTATTTTTTAAGACAAATATATACAAACAAAACATAAAAACATAAAACCAACTTCCATTTTATATACATACAGTGTGTCAGTTGGTTACAAATCTTTTGTGCCATCCTTTTGTAGTCATTACTCACAATTTATATAAATTTTCACATTGTCAAGCTAACATATGCTTATATATGTATCAGTTATTAATCATCCATGACTAAACTATTTATTCCATCATTTTATACAAGATATTCCAAATTTTATTTTAAAATTTATATTATACTTTCATCCAATGGTTATATATGTCTATATTATATTTTATATCAATCTATTAAACTTCTATTACAAAATTATCTACTCTATTACATTACCGTGTCTTTTTGTGTAACCATTGATAAAACAAATCCCATATCATATAAAATTGTTTATCTTCTTGTTCTCTAATTTCAAATGTCAATTTACTCATTTCAGCACAGTCCATAATTTTCTTAATAACTTCCTCCTGCATAGGTATTTTATCGTTTTTCCAATTCTTAGCAAATACAATTCTAGCTGCCGTTAAAACATTTACAATCAAATATTTCAACTCTTTATTGTATATTTCCAGTATAATTCCCAATAAAAAGATCTCTGGTTTAAAATCGATGTGTTGTTTTATCATTTTTTCCAACCATGTGTGGATTTTAGTCCAATATTTTTTTGCATCCAAACATGTCCACCACATATGGTAATATGAACCAGGTATCTGATGACATTTCCAACATTTATCCAATTTGTTCTTAAACATTCTCACGATTCTCGTTGGGGGTAGATGCCACCTGTAAAACATCTTATACAAATTTTCTTTATATTCAGTTGACATTGTCATTTTATAATTTTGAGACCACAATTTTTGCCACTGCTCTAAATCAATCCCATATCCAAAATTTTTCCCCCAAGCAATTATCGTTTCTTTAACTTGTTCTTCTTCCAATTTAAATTTAATAAATGTCCATAAAGTTTTTTAATTACCTTTTCATCAGTAGCCATCAAAATTTTATTTAAATCAGTCAACTTCTCATAAATACCTTCTGTTTTAAAATCTTTATCAAATCTAGATTGTATTTGCAAATATGAAAACCAATTCATTTTTACACCTTGTTCTTCCAACGCTTGCATAGATTTAAGTTCAATATCTCACCATATCTAACTGTTTGTTCCTTTTTATATATTACTAGGAAAAAGCTTCAATGGTAAAAAAAAAATATTTTATATATTACTAGGAAAAAGCTTCAATGATAGATATCCATAATGGAATTTTTAAGTGATATTGTCTTTTTGTCTTCTCCCAGTTCAAAAATAGTGCCTCTTGAATGCAAAGTCCTTTTATTTTTATTGTTATAATTGTTAGTATCCAATAAAGATTATAGTGCTCAAAATTGTATACATTTAAATCTGAATCAACAAATTTGTATCTTTGTCCTGTTGCTTTATGATGCCATATTTAGATTGTGTTTCATTAACTTAAAGCATCAGGCTTGTAAAAATTATCCCTGATTCTTTTTAAATTGGACACTTGACAATTGAAAAGGACATAATTCAGTTTAAGTTTGGCATTTGAGATATGAAGAGGAAATTATTTGAATCAAATTTATGACTCCAGATTTGAGGGCAAACCATTTGATTCAAGCTGTTTTGAGGCTGAATTGTGAACCCATGGACCACAGGAAAGCATCAAAATTCCTTTTGCTGTTTCACATATAAGCAGAAAGGGATGAAACTATTAGAAGTGATAAAACTATGAAAGGACATTAATTAAGAGGCCTCTGTAGACGTGTCATGCCTCATTTTTAAAAATAGTGATGCTTCGGGCCAGTGCCCTCACAATGATGATTTCTGGTATCTTTTCAGTCTGCTTTAATAAAAGTAGTGTGAGAGATATTTTGGTACTAATCCAACTCAAAGAAAAATGTATTTTTTTTAAAAAATGCCTCAAACTAAACAGCAAAACGATCATATTATTTTCTCTTTTTGGAAGGCTTAAAAGGAAAAACCATGGTGATATTCTGAGTTTTGTAAAAACAACTTTGCATTAAAAATTACACAGTAAATTTTTTTTTTAAAAAAGGAACTTATTTTCAAATCAATGCTGTCGTGCATGCTATTTTTTTCATCAAATACAAGATACTGTGAAAATATAGCATGCATCTCTTCATTTAGAAGGCAAGGACCACATTTAGGAAGTGTGAGACATACCAAATACACTAAAGTAGCAATCTTATAAAATTTTAATTTATAATAAGACCCAAATAATACCAGGACTCAGTAGCCCTCAGTTTGTAAGTGTCAAACAACCTGGCACATTGACTGATTAATCTGGACATAGATGGGCAGATCGGGATACATATATTTCTGGCCCTGGCACCACTTGCAGTTTTCCAGAGCATCATCAATCTCTGACAACCCCCATCTTTCCACATGGTTGCACAGCATTGTCCTCATGTCACCTCAGCCCATGAGTGAAACAACCTTGTTATCTTTAAGCACAATGGTATGAAAGTAGTATTTTCCACCATAAGCAGACATCTTCCACCACAACTTCCAGGTGTGAAAAATCTGTAAGGTGAAGTAAAGTGAGTTCTTGTTGCTACTCCACTGTACCATTTCTTTCCCAGCATTGACACACTGGGCTGGAGTTCCTTTCATACCTATCATCTTTCTTACTCCCTGTTTTTGAAACCAACTTATTTTTGGCTAACGAAGTACAATAAAGAATATTTGAGATAATAATGCACTTTTTCATTTGGAGAAAAAGAATGAATATATTCAGCAATCCCAGTTCCAGACTACTTTCAAATGACTAGACCTCCATTGTTTTACCTGGGAAAGAAGAAAAATTATGTTAGGACAATCTCACTTTATCAGAATTCTGAAATGGAACCAGGAAGTATCTTTACCTCTAGCTGTTGTGATTTGTCTTTTCCTCAGTGCAATGCCTAGAAAACAGTGAAGAAAACTAAATATGTTTTTTATTGAGGGTTTTTCCCTCAAATTTCCCAGTATTTGTCCATTTCAATCACATTTTGATGTTGCCCTCAAAAAAAAGGACTTTGTTAACCAATAACTAATTAGCTAATCTACTTAGTTGGTTGCACAGTTGTGGCAGAGTATAAGTTTTCCCCCTCTGGAACTATTTCTAGACTGCTCTGGTTCTGTTACGTTTGATTATTTCACATTCTTTTAATTTGGGATTATAGCATTTTGAATATCAATGGCTTAGTGCTAACATCGTTCGTCAAATCACTCTTAAATAATTGGTGTCAATATTTTATTGAGAATAAAATGATATTGTATATTAATGGCTTTTAACATTCTAATAAATAATATATGGAACTAGCATAAAATAATCTTCCAGCAGGGGACCTTAGGAGGTGGTGAATAAATGAGGGCATAGAACCATAGAACAAGAGAACTTTCCTGTTATGCACCCCACATTATCAATTAGAAATGGGAACGGTAATATAAAATGCCCATTTTGGCAAGGAAAAACCCTGAATGGATAGAAACGTGTGGTTTCCCATGGCATAAGAGAGAAGGCACAATTTCTATTGCCAGTTCCTATTTGTTTTTCTCCTTAGCTAATGACATGATTAAATATTTATCTTCATAATTGTCCTCAGATGTTGGATAGTTATATGGAATGAAATGCACACAGTAAGGTGATTTAGCAAGCTTGCTTGTGAAAAAGTAAGGTAAAATCCTTGATTGTCACATTTAAGAAATAATTTATTAAAGCCTCTGCTGATCTGACAACACATTCAGGCCATGGAGTTACCCAACAAATGTGTTGGATGGATTAAGGGAGAATATATCTTTTAATTTGTTCTCATCCTTAATTATCCATTTATTCTTTTGATTCATATACCGTAATTTCATACTGCTGATTCCCTCTTGACCTTCTGCTTGTAACTGAATCCTGAGTTCTGGCTTGTGGCCCAGGAATATGTAGAAAATTGTTTATATTAGCAGCAAGCTGCCTTGAGCTGTAGCAGTTTGATTTAATGTTATAACTATCCTAAAAGTAGCATAGCTTTCCCATGTATTCTCTCTTCTGCTCAAATCCCTTGTCATTATAACAGATGTTTGGATTATTGTTCTGTAAACTATGTCAGAATTTCAATCTCTAGTATCTGTTTATTATTCTCCAAGGGTGATATTACAAATGTTCTCATGCACAGTTAATACTCATAATACAGCCTGTCTTTTTCCCATAAAAACTCTTAAGCAGAAAGTTTTTCTTAATCGGGGTAAATAGAACTAATTTTAGAAGTAAAGCTTTGGGCTGCAAGCATAAGAAAAAGTCTTTGTAACAAAAAGCTTGGTTGATTTTTGGAATAATTTCTTCTAGAAACTAGATAAGCCGAATATAAACCTTGGCTATAATCCAAATAATTGAAAAATAATTATTTTATTATTGTATCCTAAACTATAATAAACATTTTTTCTTCTAATTTAGTCATAATACATTTCTGATCATTCTGGTCTGAGCTGTTTCCCAGTAGTTTTGTGATGTTTATGTCAATGATAGTTTGGTAGTAAAAGGTGTTTTACACCTGTATGTTCAGCAAAGAAGAGGTGAATAACTTGGGAATTTCATATAGCTGTAACATGTAGCTGTAACAATGGGACATTGTTCATTTTAGTGTTGGTAAACAAAAAATACTAGCACCCATATTTGTGCTGAACAGAAACTTCAACCTTGTAGTATAAATAAATATTTCCATCCAAGACATAAATACATTTTATTTAAGATGGAGATATTATAATTCCTTCTATGTTACAAAAATTTGCATTGATGTGATTAGCTGAAATAGTGAGTGGGGAAGAATCCAAGTTCATCTTCACCTCAGTGCTTTCAGATGGTTGTAGAGATTAACTCCGTTAAATCACATTAAATGCATCTAAGGTTGGCATGTCTGTCATAAGAAGGATTTTTTTAAAAATTAGTATACCATGAAACAATGTTTGAAAATTATTTTCTAAGAATCCTTCTAATTCCTTAATTCTATAGTTGAAAAATTAGGACTTCGTTTAAGGCTAATAGAACCAAATTTTAAAAATGTTAATATCTTCAGAAAGCTTCTTTCTAAAATTGTTGCAAATCATGGGCCTAAAATGACTAGGAATTCTAGAAAGCAGCAGCTGCCACCATTTTCTCACTTTCCCTAAATTTAATAGCACTGAGCTATGTAAACTCTACAAAACTATATGCAATATTACACCACATGATTGTGCATTTTGAAGGGATCTAAGTAATAGCCACACTGCCAAGTTGCTCTGTCATGAACATGAATTCAACTATTTTTGCTGGGGGGGGGAGGGGGGAAGGAGCAGAAATGGTTATTGTTATTTTTTACCCATCTCCATCCCACCACAAATGTGATCTTTACCAATGTTTTCATGATTCAAGTTAAAGTAGTATTTTCAAGTCCTTAGTACTTTCTGAGTTTGTTTTCTTGCAGATATTTCATTACCAATTAAGTAACATCTGGAGTCCTAGAAGGAGTAGGGTTTAATTTCTGTTTATATAGAAAGGTTTGCCCTGTTAGAATTAATGTTGTTCTCTTCTTGATAGTTCCTTGATTACCATATTGTTTACTACTTGATTGTTTGTCTGGTGTTAATCTTAGTATTAATACCTACTTATGTGGGTGCTGTTGAAGAGGAGTTCTGGTCTTTTTGTTTCCTTGTTAGTTTTTTTATGGTCTCTTCTTGGTGTGTAAAAGTTGTTTATCTCTATGTGCCTGATAATGGTTGATTTGTCTGAGTGTCAAACTTCCAGAAATATTCTAGTGTTTTTGGATTAGGATATTTAGTCTCCCAGTTGAAACTATGATTAAGTCTGTCTGTGTGTTGTGAAATCTGACTGCTAGTTAGTGTTCAGGGATGCTCTCTGTTAGTTTTCTTCCTGTCTGTCCTTTAGTTGATTTGTGTGTTTCGGTGATGCCTGTGATTGTAACAGTCTGTTGATTGTTTCTGGAATGTATCATTTTCATAGCTTGCATTGGTTGTGCTGTAGTGGACAGTCACTTTGATAAAGTTACATGGCTATCCATTTTGGTGGAAGTTGCTGTATAGGTGGTCAATTTCTTTTTTCTGGTGTTCTGGGTTGCTTCAGTGGATTTGTGCTCATCTGAATGACTTTTTTACATAGTTCCTCTAGTGAGAAGTTTGGTTGTTACTTTGCTAGTAGCAGTATTTTTCTGATTTGTGTTAGTTCCAGTGTTGTAATACTTCATATAAGGAAAGTCCCTGCATTTGGACTGGTTATTGCAGAGAGGGAGTAATCTACCTCCCCCTGATTTTCTCAACTTTCCTTCAAGAAAATCTGTATTATCTTCTCTTATAGATCTTTCTAAGTGGCACAGTAGTTCTAATAGTTGCTTGGAATTAGGAAAATTCCTCATTAAAAACTTTTTTAGGAGATTTAAAAAACATTGTTGCTGTTCAGAACTAACTGCCTTTCCACTAGGCTCAAGTGATGAGATATTAAGCATTTCTGAATAATTAAGTATCATTCCCCAATATTATTCCCCCTCCAAGAATTCAAAATAAGTCAATTATGGAGGAAATTGCAAACATTTCTTAGGAAACTAAGAATAAAAATAGAACCTAAAAAAGGATGGAAAATCAGGATGGTACGAAGAGAAGGATGGAACTATTATTACAGATTGAATTCACCCTATTATCAAACTGCTAAAGCTGTTCTTCATTAAACTGCTTCTTTTAAAAGGCAACATTATTATAGCCCATTTCAAAGTAGTGCTGAAATTCCAACATGTATTATGTTTGTATTTGGGATAAGGAAAAAACAAAACAAAACAAGGTCAGCTTTGGAAATGATGAATGTCTTTTTGCTGAAAGCTGTACTGAATGTCCTTGAGTTTAATCAAAACTATTTGTTTTTAGTCAGCTTTGCTGTTGTCTCTTTTACTCTTGTCCACTGATAGCTTGACATTAATGACATCATAAATCATGTGAAGTGGCGGCTTGGGTTTGGTAGCATTTCAAGTGTTTGTTGAGATGTCCAGGACAAGTTAAAGAGCTGCTATAAGATATCACCAGGTCTAAACTTTCAGTCTACAGTATTATTCTATTCTGGAACCCATGCAGTATGTTTCTTGAAATAATGATTTTTTATTTTAAGGTGCATATGGATTCTTTTTCCCTAGAAATGTTTCTTATGAAATTAGGGCATGTTTGTCCTTTTGACTTTCTCCATAACATAAGTGCCTCTGAAACTTTGTTTCTAATGTACCTTTAGTGCCAAAATAGAATTTATTTATTTATTTATTTATTTATTATGTTTATATAGATACCCATTTCACAATCAATTGACTCTGGGAAGGCATGCAACATAAATAATCTCATCCAGTCCTTGAGTATTGAAGATTTGTCCTGAAATGAATACAAACTCCAGCTCCTTTGTAGTGAAATGGTGGTTTATTCATTAGCTCAGCAAACAACAAATATTCTTCTCTGACAAGAAAGGCTAAAAGCCAGGCAAGGTTAGAGTTGGGTTTGAGTTTGCTCCCTTTCCTTTTATTATCATTATCATGAGACACACTCCACCACACCCAGGCCTATATGCAGTTCTAATTTGGCCACACATAATCCATTATCCCTAAATGCTATTAACCCTATAACATGTCTACATCCCTACTCTATTCTAACCCTCATTAACTGATCCCCATCTGGTGCCACCTTCACATGTTTTAACCTAAGGCTTAATTACCACCTGTATGTGCCCCAACCCCCTTTAACAATATGCACCACATCAATACATGAAAAGAGTCATTTCCAGCAGCCCCGCAGTTGTTGCAGAATCCATCCTCAGTTCTGCTGAGTCATTCCAAAGCCATCGGCCAGCACACAAGCAGAAATACAGATCTGGCAGCAGCTGAGATAAGGTGACATGGCCAACTGACTTGCTGCGAGGCATTTTCGGAGCTGACAGGCAGCCCCCTCTACCAGATATCCACCTGTAAAGCAATAAAAAGGGAATAATTATCACCATAGTGGTTCACATCACCCCCTTGGGTTTCCCAGGGTACTGTTTATGGAACCTCCATTGAAGACATGGTGCATTAACATCAATGTGGCCAACCCATGATGCCTCGTCTAAAGAATATCCCTTCCATTTTACTAAATATTGTAGACCTCCTCTATATATCTGTGAATCAAAAATAGACTCTACCTCATAATGATCTGCCTTCACTGGACCAGGTAACTGATCATTGGGATTACATCTTCCTGGTTTAATGAGATTAATATGGAATACTGGGTGGACTTTTTTGAACCATGGTAGTAAGTTCAACTCTACCGTAACAGGATTAATCACCTGACTTATGGTAAAAGGTCTTACACATTTGGGGGCCAACTTTTTACATGGAACACCCAACTTCAGATATTTGGTGGACAAATATAGTAAATCTCCTATTTGAAATTGTGGGTGGTCACTCTGTTTCTTATCAGCATGTGTCTTATAAGCTTTAAATGCCTTATGTATAGCTTCATGTATGTTTCTCCAAGTTTCTGTGATCTTCATAGACCAAGTGCTAGCAGTGGTAGGGTTGTCCATTGTCTCAGATAATTCAGGTACAGCTACGAAATCCATTCCATATACAACCTTAAAAGGGGCGTGTCTTGTGCTGCTATGTTCAGCGTTATTGTACGCTACTTCAGCAAAAGGTATTAATGTAGCCCAGTCTGTCTGCTGGTATGACACATAACAACGTAAGTAATGTTCTATCGCCGCTAATGACAGTTACATTAAACTGCTCACTGTGCCAATTCCTCTCAATCACTGTTCTTACTGGATGGCTAAATCAGGGTGCTATGTACTCTACATATTGGTATATAGCCTTGTGAATTAAAATAGAGAAAAATGTATACTGTGCAGAAAAACTCAATTAGATATGGTTTAAAAATCTGGTTAGTTATAAAAGGCCTTCAATTAATAATGTTTCTTTTTGTCTATGGAGATTCTCAGTCATCCAGGACATGGCTGTCCCAAAGGTGTGTTTTCAAGAAGCAACTGGACTTTCTTGTTTTTCTTTGATGATGTTTCACTTCTCATCCAAGAAACTTCTTCAGGTCAGAGTGTCTTCAAAGAAAAACAGAAAATCCAGTTGCCTCTTGAAAAGGCACCTTTGGGACAATGTTCCTTTTTATTCCCTATTTGTTCCCTATTTGATTTTCTATATATAACAATTGTTTGTTTGTTTAAGAGCCTAATATACATGAGTCTTATTTGAAGTCTGAAATGGTGCAATCAAGAAACAAGTTTGTCAACTGAGTAACTAGGCCTAGAATACTCTCATTCCAATGGTTTACTTCTACTGTAAACTATTTATTTTTCTCATAGACTGATTTTTCTGATGCTCGGTCCAAATTCCATTGTATTACCGCAGACAACTATGCTTTCTGTTTTTGACTTCCTAATTATGGGATGTTCATCTCAGCATAGCTTCTGTTGCTAATGTTTTCTTTCAGAATAGCTTCGGAAAACATTTACGCCAAAAGAGTTGGGTGATAGATAGATTTTCTATATATACATTATTTTGTTCTTTCTTTTTCTGGTTTAATTTCTTCATATCTCTTAGAACATTCATTTTCCTTGTTGTCTATCAAATATGCTCTTGACATAGATGTTCTGATAGGCTGAAAACTACCACTGGCATGAAATGTCCTGGTTCCAAGGTTGTATTCTTCATCCTATATGCTCAAAACATAAGTGATTAACTTCGTATCTGTTCTGTTCTATTTCAGCACAACACAGTTGCAATATCAGGTCACCTAAGGCACTAAGGCTATACATTTATTGCAAATCTTTGCAGGGATAAATGCTAATGTGTCATTTAACAGAAAATCACTTATATACATTAGAATCAGGGGTGGGATTCAAATTTCTTAACAACTGGTTCTGTGGGCGTGGCCTAATTTGTGGGTGTGGCTGGGTGGTCATGTGACTGGGTGGGCATGGCTTGGTGGTCACCTGACTGGGTGGGTGTGACTTGTATATAAATATTGTAAATATTTATGTAAATATTGATTTTTTTATTTAAAAAGAGCAACTTTTACCCAAAATCAGGCAAAACAGGCAGGCAGATTGAATTGCTCACAGAATCACAGATTCACTCAGAGATCTACCTTTCTGTAATCTGCTACCTGAGTCTGCACTAAAAAATAGTCCTAAGGAAGGTTCAGCTCTGCTTTTAGATTAACTAGAAAGGAAGAAATCCAATGATTTCCTGCTTTCTAGCTAATCTAAATCTCCTGGCACAACTGATAGTCAGAACAGCTGATGGTTGGAGGGAAAAAAAGGAAAAATAGCAACTTACCAAAAATTAGGCGAACACATAACGCAGGCAAGTTGGATGGCACACATGCCAGATAAAGAGTGAGTGGGTGGGAAGGGAAGGGGCAGAGCCAGCCAGTGGTGCAATTGCCAGTTCTCCAAATCATAACAACAGGTACTACAGAATCATAACAACAGGTACTATAGAACTGGTCCAACCAGATAGAATCCCACCTCTGATTAGAATTAATTAAAAGTATCATTGTGCATAAAAGGGGCTTGTCAAACAGCTGGTTTTGGCATATCTTCCAACATGTGTTCAGGTTTTACCATATCAGAAACTTACTTGGGTTGGAAGCATTCTCGTATTACAATGATTTAAGTACCAATAGGTGTCAGTAATGGATTAGAATTATATGAAAAATCACTTCAGTGTAGCACTATTTGTTGTGGAAGTATATTTTTGCTAATGAAGAATATCAAAAATAATTTGGAAATTACAAAAATGGCAAAAGCAATATTATATTTGATGATTTGTGGCGGTGCGGCAGTTAGTATGCAGCATGGCAGGCTAATTCTGCTGACTGTCAGCTGCCATCAGTTCAGCAGTTCGAATCTCAGCTGCTCAAAATTGAGCCAGACTCAGATTTCTGGGGGCAATATGCTAACTCTGTAAACCACTTAGAGAGGGCTGCAAAGCGCTATGAAGCAGTATATAAGTCTAAGTACTATTGCTGTTGCTATTCCTAAGTTCCCAAATCAGTGTCAACCATCAGATGTTATAGATCTCTGTTCTGACAGTTAAAAAAAGGATAAAGTGACACCAAACTAAGAGTGGGACCATCTTTGGCATTTGATGGGTTTGTGGTACCCAGTAAAAAGCAGGCTGTATTCCTGGATATATGGCTCCTGCTCAAAGAACAGGGAGAGACCATGGCCAGAAGGACTTATGCACAGGTTTGACTGGTGGGCCAGTTATGGCCTACATGGAACAAGATGCAACTGTCATTAGCACTATATGACACTGCCCTTGAAGATAACCTACACATTTTAGTTGGTCCATATATGCTTAATCTGTCTATACATACATGCATACATACATACATACATACATACATACATACATACATACTATCTGTCTGTCTGTCTGTCTATCTATCTATCTATCTATTTATCTGCCCTTGGAAGTTGTGTGAGCATCATCATTTGAGACTTTCAAGAAGATATTGGACTGCCATTTGTAGAAATGGTGTAGGGTCTCCCGCTTGGGTGATGGATTGGACTAGATGACCTATAAGATCCCTTCCAACTCTGATTATCTGTTATCTGTTATCTATCTATCTCTATATCTAGCTATCATCCAGCTAGCTATCAGGTTCTCGTATTATAGTGCAAACATCATAGGTCCCATATTGGTATGTGAAACATTAAATTTTACAAATTTAAAGCTGAACACATAGACCGATCTAACCAATGTCTTGTATAAATCTTATCCACAGAGAAAGTTTAAAAATTATTGTCAGCATTACTTTGCATGGCATTAAATAGACATTTAAACCTGTGCACCTAGCAGTCTATCATCAATACAATCTCACTCTATGCCATCCAGAGCATTCTTTTGCTGCAGAAGACTTAATCAGCCACCTAAAACCCAAGGAAAAGAGTTCTTACCCAGCAAGATTCAACTGACTTCTCAGATTCAGAATTTCCAGGTGATTCTGAAAGCCTAGCTTAAGAACTGAGTTCCATCCATTGTCTGCAATTGCAATTCATGCTTAACCACAGACCAATATTGAGTATTGGATTCTATCAGAAAAATAAAATAATTGATTGTCTCCAAGGTATTTTAATTTATTTATTTTATTTTATTTATGAGATTTATATGCTGCCCTATCTCCCTAAGAACTCAGGGCGGCTTACAATACTAAAAAACAATACAATATAAATATTAAAAATAATTAAACCGGAAAATCTCATAAATCCATTAAAAATTTAAAGCAACCACTAAAAAACCCTCCCCTGCTCCTTCAGTCCGGGTAGGCTAGTTGGAACAGCCAAGTTTTTAGGCCACAGCAGAAGGATCAGAGGTCAGGGGCCACCCAGAGCTCCAGAGGTAGCTGGTTCCAAAGGGTGGGTGCCCCCACAGAGAAGGCTCTACCCCTGGGAGCTGCCAGACAGCATTGCCTGGCTGACGGCACCCTGAGCAGGCCCTGCCAGTGGGAGCACACAGGTCATCAGAAAGCTGTTATCGGCAGCAGGGTTTCCTGCAAATACCCCGGTCCAATGCCATGAAGGGCTTTATAGGTTAAAACCAGCACCTTGAACCTCACCTTTGTGAGATACTTGGTGTTGTGTATGCAGGTTTAAAGTTATTGGTTTAGTTTGAACTGTTCTTGTAAAATGTAAGAAATGATTGGTTTAAAAAGTGCAGGAAAACCCTGCACTCTGATTGGCTGGCAACTGCGGCTGCTGGCTATAAGTAGCAGCCGCAGCCCAGCCAAAGTGGGTCCGTTCTGAGCTGTAGTCACTAATAAACAAAGAGCTTGAAGCACTCCGCGTCTGTCTCTTCATGCAAACTTAACACTGGCGACGGGGATGGGATTCCCCTGAAGAAGACAGCAACGCGGAACAGAAGAAGAGCGAAATGGCTGCACTGAACACCCCCCCAGCCCCGTTCGATCTGATGGCAGAAGACTGGGAGTCGTATGCAGATCATTTCCAAATGTATCTGGAAGGAAACGATCTCGCCGACATTTCCGAGTAACGGAAGAGGGCGGTCTTTCTCACGCACTGCGGTCCGGCAGTTTTCAAGATGGCGAAGGCATTGGGGGGAGCTGCAGATGTGAAGGTAATGGAATGGCCTGACTTAGAAAAATTGTTAAGAGCCCATTACACCCCACAAGTATCGTGCCTCATTAAGAAACACGAGTTTTACCGTCAGGAAAAGGGGAAAGCGAAAACGTAAATGACTTCATGGCAAGTTTAAGAGACATTGGGGGTGCATGTGAATGTAACAATTTAGAAGAGGCCATGCGCGATTGATTTGTTCTGGGCCTTAAAGACAAGGTGCTTCAGAGCAAGTTATTACTAAGACCTAAGATCACGCTGAAGGAAGCAATAGAAGAGGCCTCTTCAGCAGAAGCTACCAAGTTCTCAGCAGCGGCCATGAAGAAAATCAACAAGGCCACAAGCCATCCTGATGTGGAAAAGTCCACAACAACTCATTGTGAGCAAATAGATTCCGAGTCAAACTGTAGTGAGGTGGAGGAAGGAATTTACAGATTCAGAATGGAGCAGAAAAAGAAAGACCTGGGAAGAAAGAGGCAAGATTTCTACTGCAGAGGGTGTGGGGAAGCCACCCCGCACTGAATGCAAGTTTTAGACACCATTTGCCTCCGTTGTGATAAAAGAGGACACCTAGCAAGAGTCTGCAAATCATCCAGAACTCCACCCATCAGAAGAAAGTTTGCTACAAGCAAAGACAAAGAATTCAGGCCCAACAATCTCAGTGAGAAAATGGGGCGCAGCACAGAAGCAAATGGGAAGAATGAAACTCATCAAACAGTCACCATTGGTCATTCATCACCCTTAAGAAGTAGAAAAGTGCATGTCAAGGTATTTATTGAAGGAAGGCCTTGCCAAATGGAAGTGGACTCAGGCTCCTATTTATCTATGGTGTCATGGGACACTATTCACAGTCTTCTTCCCAACATCCAGAAGAAGCACTTCAAGAAGCAAGCATTGACTCTTAAAGACTACCAAGGGAACAAGATTCCAGTAGTTGGAACAAGAGAATTCAACGTGAAGTTCAAGGGCCACACCAAATGCCTACCACTGACCATCGTGGACAAGGACCGCCCAAGTCTGCTGGGCCTTGAGTGGTTCAACCCGCTGGGCATCGAGGTGACTGGTATCAATCACGTGAGCAACACTGAATGGGAAGAGGCCTTGAAGTCTGAGCTTCCAGAGGTCTTCAGCAACGGATTAGGCAAGTACTTGGGGACCCCTATCACCTTTAACTTAGATCCCAAGGTACAACCAATCCGTTTAAAACCCAGAAGGGTCCCATTTGCCTTAAAGGAAAAATTGATGCACAATTAGATAAACTAATAGCCCAAGGGGTTTTAGAGCCCACTGATCACTCCAGGTGGGAGACACCCATAGTCACACCAGTCAAGGCTGATGGGTCAGTGAGAATCTGTGGAGACTACAAGGGGACATTGAACCATGCGCTACAACAGAGCGCATATCCAGTTCCAGTAGTGCATCATTTATTACATTCCTTTGGAGGGGGCACAGTTTTTGCCAAGTTGGACCTGGCACAGGCATATCAACAATTAACAGTTGATGATGCCACTGCTGAAGCCCAAACCATTGTAACCCATAGAGGTGCTTTCAAATGCAAAAGGTTGCAGTTTGGAGTAAGCGTGGCACCAGGCATCTTTCAAAGCCTTATGGAAAGAATGTTACAAGGATTGCCAGGGTGGTGCCCTATTTTGATGACGTTTTAATTTCTGCTGAAAGTGACACTCAGTTACAGAGACTCAGGGAAGTCTTAACCAGATTCAAAAAGCAGGGTTAAAAGTCAAAGAAGAAAAATGCACACTTAGAACAGATAAAGTGGAATTCTTGGGTTACATGATTGATAAACATGGCATCCACCCCACAGAAGCAAAGGTTCAGGCAATCAAAGAAGCCCCCAGGCCAAAATGCAAAACAGATCTGCAAGCATTTTGGGGACTCATTAACTTTTATCATATGTTTCTACCTCAGAAGGCAACCATTGCAGAACCACTACATAGGTTGCTGGACAAGAAATCTGTTTGGGTCTTCCAGGGGAGGAAGGAACAAGCTGCATTTAACAATATCAAGAGACAAATCACGTCTGATGCTGTGCTGATACAGTTCTCTGAGAATCTTCCTGTTGTTCTGACTTGTGATGCCTCCCTTTGGAGTGGGGGGGTATTGAGCCATATGCTTCCCAGCGGGAGGGAAGCTCCTATTGCATTTTACTCTCGCACCTTGACTAAAGCAGAGAGGAACTACAGCCAACTGGATAAGGAAGCCTTGGCAATTGTAGCAGCTGTCAAGAAATTCCATGAGTATTTATATGGGAGAACATTTACTGTTGTTACAGATCACAAACCTCTTTTAGGTATTGTGGCAGGGGACAAACCAAGCACGATCCTGTCACCAAGAATGCTGAGATGGACTGAATTTCTTGCTGCTTATTCATACAAACTTATCCACAGACCTGGTAAAGACATTGGGCATGCAGATACTTTGAGTCGCTGCCCACTTCCTTCACACATTGAGGACCCTGTTCCTGAGACTCATACCTTTTTCCTAGAAACTGTTGCCAAGCTTCCAGTACATGCTGCTGAAATTGCCAGAGAGACTGCCAAAGACACTTTATTGGCTCCTGTTATAGGCTGGATTAAGAAGGGTTGGCCACTTCAAGATCTACCTCAACTTCCCAACCTTTCAAATCCAGGCAAACTGAATTATCTGTATTAAGAGGATGTATTTTGTGGGGTAACAGGGTGGTTATTCCTGTAAAACTACAAAAGAGGTTTTGGAAATGTTACATGAGGGTCATCTGGGAATTGTCAGAATGAAGGGATTGGCCAGGAGTTATGTATGGTGGCCAGGTATTAACAAAATGGTTGAAAACTGGGTTGCATCTTGTCCCAACTGTCAGGTAGTCAGGCCTGCCCCACCTCTCGCCCCACCCAGGAATGGGAATGTCCTAGGGGCCCATGGTCCAGGATTCACATTGATTTTGCTGGCCCTACCAGAGGGCACACTTTCCTTATTATAGTTGATGCATATTCCAAATGGCTAGAGGTTATCCCTATGGCATCCACCACAACTGAAGCTGTCATCAAACAGCTTAAAAAGCTTTTTGTAACTTACGGGTTACCTGATGTGCTTGTTTGTGACAATGGCCCTCAATTTACATCCAACCTTTTTGAATCATATCTAGCACAACAGGGCATCAGACATGCCCTGACAGCCCCTGGGCATCCTTCGGCTAACGGCCGGGCTGAACGCATGGTACAATTTACCAAGGAAAAGCTTCAGCAATTGGGTCCAGGGGATATCACTGAGAGAGTTGAAAGACTACTGAATTGTTGATGGGTAGGAAACTCAGGTCTCCCCTTGATTGCCTTCATCCCACTTACGCACCCAACGCACCACTAGATTCCACTAGCAAAATTCGCACATTCAATGTGGGTGATTTTGTTTATGCTAAGAACCTTATGGGTGAACCATTATGGATTCCTGCTGAGATAACCCAAATCACAGGCCCCAGGTCTTACAGGGTACAAATGGAGGATGGTGTCCTCTGGAGCAGGCACATTGATCAGTTAAGATCCAGATTGCCTCAGGAGCATCGCTTTTGCTCCTCTCTGGTTCCCATACCTACTGCCTCTTCTAGGGGAGAAGGGGAGGATCATGAGTGTAATCAGCAAGCAAGAATCAACCCCATGTGTAACGAGCTAACACGACAGGAACCATCCCAAAACCTGTCACAATACCAACAACCATTTTCACAAATGGAAGATTGCACATCACTACCTGATTTAGGTGCTGACGTTGGGTTGGAGATGGATTGGGAGGAGAGACCAGGTAGTAGTAACCAAACAGGTTCTACCATTACTTAAGTCCTAGTAAGGAAATGTCAGCAGACACATTTCCTCCCTCACAAGGTGAGAACCTTAAAACATCTGAACCACGAAGGTCTCAACGTACACGTAAGAGCCCCACCTATTTAAAGGAATACATTAGATAGGCTGGGGTTTGAGTATGGACTAAACCTACTGGGGAGGGGTGTTATGTATGCAGAGTTTGAATTGATTGGTTGTTCTTGTAAAGTGTTTGAAATCATTGGTTAAAAAGTGAGGGAAAACCCTGCACTCTGATTGGCTGTCAGCCGAGCCAGCCGGCTATATATAGCTGCCTCGGCTAAGCCAAATTGGGTCCGTTCTGAGCTGAAGTCACTAATAAACTTAAGAGCTGAAGCACTCCGCGTCTGCCTCTTCACAGGTCATCAGAAAGCTGTTATCGGCAGCAGGGTTTCCTGCAAATACCCCGGTCCAATGCCATGAAGGGCTTTATAGGTTAAAACCAGCACCTTGAACCTCACCTTTGTGAGATACTTGGTGTTATGTATGCAGGTTTAAAGTTATTGGTTTAGTTTGAACTGTTCTTGTAAAATGTAAGAAATGATTGGTTTAAAAAGTGCGGGAAAACCCTGCACTCTGATTGGCTGGCAACTGCGGCTGCTAGCTATAAGAAGCAGCCGCAGCCCAGCCAAAGTGGGACTGTTCTGAGCTGTAGTCACTAATAAACAAAGAGCTTGAAGCACTCCGCGTCTGTCTCTTCATGCAAACTTAACACTTTGTCACCCTGATAATAACAGATATATGAAGTTGAATAGATTGAGGGTTAATAATGTAAACGTGGTGGTTAAACAACAGTTTAGACCTACGTGGCATCTTAATTTGTTGTGTTATACATTTATTGCCATTCCTAATGAAGAATGAGCTCAGAAGCCTATTAATTGCATGACTTCTGCTATAATCATAACAAACACAATCTTATTACTTTAAGGTAGGTTAGTTTTATTCTTTTTATCTTAATATAATAAAGATAATTATTATAACCCACTAAATTCATGCTGATTTTAAAAGCAATGCAAGTAGAAAGCAAAAAATAGAAAACACACAAGAGGTCATATGACATCTTCACCCATCAGTACTATATCCCTATAAAAGCATAGACCCCTGCTGGCATATGTAATTTAATGTGCAGCATGGCTCTCCTAATTCAATCAAGTCTCTACATCCCATCTTTTATATCCAATTGGATTCCATGTGCTAAAGCCATCAAGATTTTCAGGATGAAATGAATGCCTGTATTAATCCTGCAATTTCCATTTAAAACACAGCATCGATTTGATTAATAAGGTTTGATGCTGAATAATTATATGGCAAATATGGAAGGTATAGGAAAACCACAGATGGGACCACCAGCAAAAGTCTTGTGGGAGAAAGGGGTCAAAGGAAAGCAATGGCCATGACTGAGGTGATGAATTCTTTGGCTTTTCTCTTATGCAATTAACAAGCAGAGGTTATATTAATTTATCCCCTCCCCCAAGAGTGTTCTCTGGTCAGATGTCTCAGGGTCAAGGGTCAGAGGGGAAGAGCAAGGGGTCAGCATCACTGCCGCATGGAAACAAAATAGGAAATCTAAGGAAATCCAAATTTTAAAAAAGACAAAGTGTGTTTAGGGGTAAGTGCTTGTAGAAAGGAGATCAGAGAGGGAATGCTTTAATGTTAAGAATGCTGTTTTAGAATAATAAAAATGTTCACTGTGCATTTAATTCAAAGTAATCAATCTGAGGTGCAGTGCCTGAGCATCCAATAAAAGAAAATCAATGTGGCCTCTACAAGGGAAGACAAACAATGCTCGCTTTTACTAAAGGGATTATAGGTTAACATTTATTCAGTGTATTGTAATCTGATGTCAAGTGGTATAAAATCAAGATAACAATCCATTACCGCCCTTTATAGGCTGGGTGCTGATCCTATGCAAATTGACTTTTCATAGAACTTATTAAATCATTTCTGTGTTCTGTCTATAGGCCATTATATACAATAACCAAGCATCAATAAATTCTTTTTTCATACTTGCACTACTGATTATCACAAAGATAAAGAATTGTCATTTCAAAGTTCAATTTAACTATTCCCTGGGTTTTCTTCTGCTTCCCATCTATTAATCAAATTGAATGTGTTGTTTCTGATTTGTAAGGAAAATATGCAATGTAGCTTTAATTTGGGAGCCAGTGCAATAACAAACCTTCTAAATGTCAATTTCATTTTGCATAATCTCTGAGGGGAAAAATAATACCAGTCTCAGACTGGAAATGGTATTCAAAAGTACAATAGAATGACCCATCATTGCCATCTTAATGCAATTTCTCTAAACTACAGTAATTATTATTTCCAATGAGTATTTGTGCCATTCAGCCCTGTAATGAAATGCTTTGGAATGATACCACTGGCATCACAAAATGAAAGCAGTATTATGGAGTGAACCTTCACATACTTGCTTATAAGCACAACACATTCAATAGGAGATTTTCATTGTCCTTGGGCCAAATTCCTAATTTCTGATAGTTGCATTCATATTCAAGTAAACAAGAGGCCAGACTTCTCTTTGACTGAATATGAAAAGTTTGAGGATCTAAAGATATTTGGATTTGTGTCCATAGATTTGTCTACAAATTAGACTAACCTCTCTGAAAATAGGTACCAATGGAAATCCTTGCCATAGATTATAAAACATGCCTGAATGTTTACTGTGAAATAATACACTTTTATCCAATGAATGATCCCCAAAATGTACTCTTTTTCTGTCCTTTGCTAGCGCTTCATATAAGAAAAAATTTATTCCTCTCATTTTAAGTAGCTGCAATGTTCCTGTTACATATGCATTTTGAAAAAAAGTGAAATGTTAATAAGTTTTCAGGTAATAAAGACAAGCAAATTATTATAGGTTGGGCTGAGACTGGATTCACAGTTGCAGAGATCTCAAGTGCTCAAAAAACCATGAAAAAGCATATTGGCGAGGCTCACTACAGGCCTTCCCATCAATCCTCTCTAATTTTAAAGGGATTATCTATAAAAAAAAGAATACCCACATTTTAAATAAACTTACTTTCAATATTTCAGGTGACTGCAGGCCACAATAATGTTCATATTCCTATACTTCCTAAAATAGCACCTAATGCCCCCAAAGAACTGGACATTGTAATGCCAAGGTTCATCATAGAATGTATAAAACCAGGCAATCTAAAAAAAACCTCCTGCATTTTGATATACTTATATTAGTCCCAGACAACTAATCCAGAAAGTGAAAATCATGTTACTTCTCTTAATATTATAGACAGAACACAATTTTCGATCTTCTTTATTAGTTTTCCAATTTCTTTGATGGTATGTCATAGAAATAATCCTATGTGTTAAGTTTGCATGAAGAGGCAGACGCGGAGTGCTTCAGCTCTTAAGTTTATTAGTGACTTCAGCTCAGAACGGACCCAATTTGGCTTAGCCGAGGCAGCCTCAGCTGACAGCCAATCAGAGTGCAGGGTTTTCCCGCACTTTTTAACCAATGATTTCAAGCACTTTACAAGAACAACCAATCAATTCAAACTCTGCATACATAACACTATGCACATATACTTCTACCACCAGATCAGGCTCTAGATCTCAGACTTCTACGGAGATGGGAGATATCTGTGAGATCATCAATGGTGGTTATAAGGAAACATAGAGTCACTTCTTCTCTATGTACCTATACAGAGTTTTTGCAATCAAAAGATTAAGCAGGGATCTAAGCCACGGGTGTCATCATGTTGCCATCATGTGATGTATTCGCGATGTTTTTCCCCTTTGTGGAGCTGGGGTGGATGTGGCCTGCATGTGACATTTATCTGGCCTGCGGGCCACCAGTTTGACACCCCTGATCTAAGCAGTTCTCAATTCCAATTTCATCTTTCACTGAACACCTTATCTTGAACTATTTCTATGATTTTTAAACTCCAGCTATTTTTTAAAAATGAATATACAGGGCCTCTTTTACCTTTCTTTATTTTTTTTCTGTTTTTCAATAGATTTTTATTGAAAGTTGCTATATGTAATATAGAGCCCTGTCTGGAAAAATGCTTTCGTATTTGTATTTCTAATTTTTTAAAGAAAAGGTTTGTCTTGATCTACATGTAGTCCTCGACTTACAACCATTTGTTTGGAGGCAGTGGCGGGATTCAAATCTTTTTACTACCGGTTCTGTGGGCGTGGCTTGGTGGGCATGGCAGGGGAAGGATACTGTAAAATCTCCAGTCAGAGATGGTATTTGCCGGTTCTCTGAACTACTCAACGTTTTCACTACTGGTTCTCCAGAACTGGTCAGAACCTGCTGAATACCACCTCTGCTTGGAAGTTACAACAGCACTGAAAAAACTGACTTATGAAACATTTCTCAGACGACCATTGCAGCATTCCCATGGCCATGTGATCAAAATTCAGCCACTTGGCAACTTGCATATATTTAGGATGGTTGCAGCGTCCTGGGTCATGTGATCATCTTTTGCAACCTTCTGACAGGGAAAGTCAATGGCAAAGCCACATTCACTTAATAACCATGTTATTAACTTAACAGCTGGAGTGATTCACTTAAAAACTGTGGCAAGAAAGATAATAAAATGAGGAAAAAGTGACTTAACAACTAGCTAGCTTAGCAACGGAAATTTGAGCTCAATTCTGTTTATAAGTCAAGACACCCAAAACTATTTGCTAGTGTGTGAGGAGATGCCACATGGATATGATGAATCATTAAGGAGGGGTCTTAAGGGGGCTGCTCTGTTTTAAATCCAGCCTACATATGAAATACTCAGGTAAAGTAATATTAATATTAAATGGATTTTACATCAGTGATGTAAAATGCTTGTTAAGAAAAGTCATGGAAACATTTATGGTTTAAAGATTGATCTAAATTGAGGCAAAAACTTGCAATATAATATGTATATACCTGAAGATAAAAGTGGTAGTAGTTCCTCCTTCAACTAAGACCTCCAGTAGAATTTATTCATAAGAAAATGCTTTTTGGAAATGGAAATCAAAATATGCCTTTAATAAAGGTGCTTCAAAAATCAGTTAAGACCTGTCTGTGATTTTGCATGAAGATATACTATTTATTAAGCACTGATTTTCTTGCTAGGTGCAGCATCTTTTAAGACCAGAATAGGCATGCTGTCTTATTGATTTATTACTTTACTAATCACTGTTTATTGTTTTCTTTAAAAAAAAACAGAGGTAGAGTTATTGTTTTCAGGATGGGGGGGAAGAGATTTTCAATCTGATAAAGAAACATTTAACAATGTGATATTTAAAAAACAGTTGGTACAGATGTGCTGCCTGCTATGGCTAGTTCACTTTTATAATATAAGGAAAAACATTACCACATGTTTGCAAAATCTTCTGATGTTTTGCAGATTGTCTTTTGTAGCAGCC
Source organism: Naja naja (assembly GCA_009733165.1). Taxonomy (NCBI): domain Eukaryota; kingdom Metazoa; phylum Chordata; class Lepidosauria; order Squamata; family Elapidae; genus Naja; species Naja naja. Next base: position 264,100,037 of record CM019149.1, on the reverse strand, counting down.
TTCCAGTACTTCAGACCATTTTAAGTTCCATGCTGTTTGTGGAAGAAAATTGAACTTGACAGTAGTTTTATTATAAATCTTAAGTTTCATCTTTTCCACATTTTCTGATCTTTCGACTCTCGATTCTAAAATTGCATAATTTTTTATATTTTAACATCAAGACACCCCAGAAGAACTCAAAGGAATTTGAAAGGTTGGATTATTGCAACTTGTCTTAAGAAACAAATAAATGAATACTGTACATTTTTTGACAATGTAGAGTACACATTTCCTTTATGCTTCACTGTGAAGTAATAACAGAAAACAAAGAAGCCTCAACTAGCCATTGTTTCTCATTCTAAAATACATGAATATAGGGTTACAAACTATGTCTTAATTCTGGCTTGTTAAAAAATTGGTAAACATAGTTTTGCAGCTGAGAAAAAATATGGTAATATGATTAGTATAAGATCATATTCTCCAGATAAAGATCTAATTCCTGCTCTGATCTCCTAATCCTAATAATGGGCAGTTTTGGTGGTCAAAATATTTGCTCAGATGGCTGAGAGTAAATCACACATGACCAAGGCACCTTGCAAACTCAATTCCATAATGGATTGTGACTCCACATTTGACTACATACAGACAATCTTATTAGGAATCAATTTTGCAGAACTATCAGTAAGTAATTGTAGTTTAAGCCATTCTTTAATTAGTGACTGTTCAAGTGTGCATGTGTTTATTTTTGTGTTTGTGTTTGTTACACAGTTTTCAGGAAGAAAATGTTTTTACAACTAGCTATCTAAATACTGACCTCTTATATCTGTGCATATCATAATCAAAAAATCTATTGGTATTAGGGAAAGACCAATACTTTCTCTAATACCCAAACAATATTGCAAGAATTAATTTTGTTCTAGAGTAAATGGTGTCTCTAATGCCAAAGTCATTTTTGCAAAGCCCTCAGTGTTCCTTCCAAATGTGCAATACAACTAAAAGGTTAATGGAAATACTTGAAGAGTAAAATGTCAAATCCACCTTTGAAATTCTCCCCAGTCAGTGATTTCCATCTTCAAAACGTCTAAAGAGAATTGAAGACTTTAGGTTTCCTTACTTAAAATTGGGGAATGTTACAAATACCTAAATGGCTACTATATCAGACTGCCCTCTCCTCAAAAAAATCTACTCTTTTCTTGCTACATTAAGTTACATGGCATCTTACATTAGAGCTTTCTATTTAAAATAATTCTTGTTTTTAATAAAGCAGACTTTCCTCTTGGTAGTGCTAGGTTCTCTCCCTCCCTCCCTCCCTCCCTCCCTCTCTGTTTCTGTGTGTGTGTGTAATAAAAGTTTGCCATTGGGGCATTGTAAAACTACAATTGCTAGTGGATTTTAGATAGACATAACCAGTTAAAGGTGATTGAATATCAAGGGCTGAATGGTAGTTATAATGCTTGCTGTTGGGAGTCTTCAATTCATTATTGTAACAGTAAAAGAACACTGCTTCAGTACAGGACATGGTTGTATTATTGATTGAGTTTCTCAAAAAGTCTTCTCTTAGGATGCAGAGTGCAGTCAGACATGCACAAACAACATTCAGCTCCCCTGATTCTGTCATGTGTTCCTTGTACCTCAAACTAAAGCAGCCTCAAGATACAGAAAATGCCTCCTTAGTTGAAGGCAGACAGAGCTCTAAGCCTGACTCAAGGGGGTTATGCAGATGTTGTGACCTTTCTTCCACAGACCAGATTTTACACTCAAATTGCCATTAAAGCTCTTTTTCCCTAGAGGCCCACAGTCAACTTGTGTGTTTTCTCCATTAGGGTTAAAAGTCAGCATGGCACCATGCCCGCCCTGCATACAAAATGGAATGGAACATAAATAAACTGTAAAATAGCCTTGTGTCTAAGGGAAACAACAGTGTTCCGTTAACCCAAGCATTTGCTGAATGAAGCATTTGCTTTATACAGCAAATGCTTCATTAGGATAATAGGAGAACCACGCTGCATATGTACAAGAAGCCCTTTTCCATTTCTTCTCCTATTTTCTTTTCTTTTCTCTCTCAGAAATAAGTTCATTAGCTGCTCAATCTGCAATGTCTGCTTTTTTAAATTCAAATCTTCTTTTACCCAAAGAAAACAAAGCTCATGAATGCTGTAAACAGCATCAGTTGAGGGATCTGGTCCTTTTATCTCACAGCACATACTGTATCTAGCCAAAAGATTTCAAACAAAACTCATCATGCAAATTTACATCTCAAGCCCCAGATCCCTTCTGTCATGCTACATTGAAGTGAATGTAAGGAATGAGTATGCCAAATCCATAGGTTTCCTAATGTTAGAAAACAGAAGGCCTTTGGATTTGATATTATCTCTGGGCAAATTTTTACCTGGAAGATTCTGCTTCCTGAAAATTGCAACTGTGATTTGAAGTAGGAGCAGCATCTTGACTTTCTCTTTCTGCACCTTCCCTCAACAAACAGCTTCTTGCTTTCCTGGAATTCTGCTGTTTTTCAAAAGGATCCAAAATGTCCATCTCTTGGAAGGAATGAGTGGTTCAGGGATGTTTTCCAGATATGGTGGTTGATGGAACAGTAGATACTTCTTGGAAACAGTAAGCAATGACTTCCTATTTCCAAAACAAAAATGTTGACCCATTTAGTGTCACTGTGGTAGTACACCCAAGTTAAATGCCAACTTAGTTTTGGGAAAGGTAAAAGGATAACAAAGAAACTCAAGATAATCCTAATTTCATTCTGTTTCATTTAAAATTGGTAAATATTCTGGTGGCAGTCTTTCAAGATTTTGTTATTGTATCTCATTACAAAAATGTTCCAATAGTCCTTGCACTGACTGTCTTTCAACCTGGCTTACCTGGAAGGGCTGGCATTTATTGGGTTAAGTATGTGTTGTGAAAACATGCTCTCAGACTCTTATTTTTGTTGGGTTGCTCTGGAAAGCAACTCAGTGCAGATAATCTGCCAAACCAAGCTCCAATATACAAAAGGTCATCAAGTGAACTCTACCATAAATGAGAATTGAAACTAAGGCTTCCAACACAATGTCTCAAATTCTAATAACAATTGAACTATGTAATTTGCCATCACATAATTCTTTTCTCTTAATCCATGAAAAAGTGTAGTTTTGTTATAGGAATAGCATATTTGTTACAATAAACTATGATTTTGTTAAGTATAACTTCACTTCAGTTGATTATAGCTTTTCAAAGAAAGTACAAGCAACGTCTCCAATCTTAGCAAAATTATTTCTTTTAGATTGACTGTCTCTTGAGACCAAGTCCTCAGGAAGAAGCAATATAACTCCCTTTGTCCTCTGAAAAAGAAAATCATGCACACACATTCCAGTTTGACCTTTCACATTAAATTCTACATAAAACATATGCATGAAGAGATACATGAAGAACATTTTTTAGAAGAAGAAAAGTTAATTACCAGAAACATTCTAAAATGTTCTCCTGATTAGAGGGAGTTCTTCTCACAAGCTAACAAAATTTGATACTGACAAATTGATTTTCAAGAGCGCTGTTTCTAAAACAAATGACAGCGGAGTACTCTATGATCTTTCACATGGATGTGGAGCATTCCACAGAAGATGAAATGAAAAGGAAGCCATCCTTCATTTCAGAGCTCCTGTGAATAAAGAACTAGGAAAGGATGGCAATCTGTGGAACTTTGGCCTTTGGGATGTCTGATCCTATACATACTCACAGTTGGTATTTGGATTAATTAAAGTACAAGCAACATCTACTCTGGCCTTTTTGTATGCCCAAATTGCTAACTAGTGTTTGATCTTGACTGCCTGGTCTTGGCTTAAACTAACTTATAAAATGTAATATCTTTTCTTCTTAACTCTTAAAATGCTTACAACTCAACATGGATATTATTTGAGATGCATAGGCTAATCCTAACCTACATTTGCAGGTCTTTGAGATAGCAAAATGTTTGTTCTACTGAAAACTGCAGGTGGGGGAACCACATTTTCATTATGTGTTTTCTTTAATTGCATAGCTGAGGGTGTGCTTGTGTAACTCACTGGGGAAAATGTTATTAGATCAAGTCTCCCCAAGCTAGTACCTTCCTGAAAGGTTGGATTTCAATTGCAATGCCAGTTGGAATTATAAAAATTGAAGTTCAACACATTTGGAAGGCACCTGCTGCAGAAGGCTACATGGGAAACCAAGATTATTTTATCAGACCTGATGTAGCTTATTTTAAATCAATTTTTAAGATAAGTAAATGTAATTTATAATTTGTGTCACCAACCAAAAGGACAAGTTTTATAACGACATTATCCTATCATCTTTTTCCAAGTACAGAAAGGCTCTGGTTAAGAAAAAGATTGATTCCCTAACTCTGATTTTAACACAAATTTGTCAGAACTTTTATTTACAAATGAACTGCCTATTACTAAAAATGGTGGACAGTGTTCTCTTTCCTCAAACCAACTATGTGCTAAAGCTGCGCAATGCATTCAGGTGTCACTGAAAACCACTGAAAACAGGTTGTATATTAAAAATGTAAGGGTTCAGTAGTTCCTGAAAGCATTGTGTAGCTTCTGCACTTCATCAGTTCAAGAAAGACAAATACCATCTGCTATGTTTAAAAAGTGGCAGTCCATTCATATCTAGGGGTTGTCCTTAAGTAGGACATTCTTAACCTGAGAAGAGTGTGTGGTTGTCAATTAACTCTACTTCCTTTCCTTCGTGTTACTTTTTTGGATGATCAATGGTCTCACTTCTCTCTCTACAGATTCGTCTAAAATTTGTCCTAACTTCTGCACAAGGAAGTGCCTAATTGACTCTTTCTGCTTTGTTAGAATGCAAATCATTCCCATCTCAACATATCAGTTTTAAACTTGTAATTTATTTTTGAACACAGTCCACATTCATTTAACATTCATTGATCTTTCACCTTACTTCTTCTTGTATCAACTTCATTTCTTAAGCAGTACATGCCAATTATGTTAACTTGTAATATATTTATTTGTTACAAGTTTATTAAGCTCAAAGACTAGTACAACTTTATGCGTATGTTGCCCTAATATACAGTACCCAACTCTCATTGCTATATTAAAAATTGGGCAGAAGATACCTGTCTTTCAGAACTTTTTTTTTACTTAGTCCCTTGCAACAATCTACATACAGCTGAAACACGAAAAATTAGAATATTGTGCAAAAGTTCATTTCCGTAATGCAACTTAAAAGGTGAAACTAATATATGAGATAGACTCATTACATGCAAAACTAGATAGTTCAAGCCATGATTTGTCATAATTGTGATGGTTATGGCTTACAGCTCATGAAAACCCCAAATCCACAATCTCAGAAAATTCGAATATTACATGCAATCAATAAAACAAGTATTGTACATACAACAATATCGAACCTCTGAAAAGTATAAGCGTGCATATGTACTCGGTACTTGGTTTGGGCCCTTTTTGCAGCAATTACTGCCTAAATGCGGTGTGGCATGGAAGCTATCAGCCTGTGGCACTGCTGAGGTGTTATGGAAGACCAGGATGCTTCAATAGCGGCCTTCAGCTCTTCTGCATTGTTCAGTCTCATGTCTCTCATCTTTCTCTTGGCAATGCCCCATAGATTTTCTATGGGGTTCAGGTCAGGTGAGTTTGCTGGCCAATCAAGCACAGTAATCCCATGGTCCTTGAACCAGGTTTTGGTGCTTTTGGCAGTGTGGGCAGGTGCCAAGTCCTGCTGGAAAATGAAGTCAGCATCCCCATAAAGCTTGTCTGTGGAAGGAAGCATGAAGTGCTCCAAAATCTCCTGGTAGACGGCTGCGTTGACCCTGAACTTAATGAAGCACAGTGGACCAACACCAGTAGATGACAAGGTTCCCCAAATCAACACAGACTGTGGAAACTTCACACTGGACTTCAAGCATCTTGCAGTGTGTGCCTCTCCATTCTTCCTCCAGACTCTGAGTCCTTGGTTTCCAAATGAGATGCAAAAGTTGCTCTCATCGGAAAAGAGGACTTTGGACCACTGAGCAACAGACCAGGTCTGTTTTTCTTTAGTCCAGGTAAGACGCTTCTGATGACATTTGAAGCCCATGTCCAGGATCCGTCTGTGTGTGGTGGCTCTTGATGCACTGACTCCAGCCTCAGTCCACTCCTTGTGAAAGTCCCCAACACTTTTAAATGGCCTTTTGCTGACAATTCTCTCCAGGCTGCAGTCATCCCTGCTGCTTGTGCAACTTTTTCTTCCACACTTTTCCCTTCCACATAACTTTCTATTAATGTGCTTTGATACAGCACTTTGGGAACATCCAACTTCTTTTGCAATTACCTTTTGAGGCTTTCCCTCCTTATGGAGGGTGTCAATGATGGTTTTCTGCACAACTGTCAGGTCAGCACTTTCCCACGATTGTGATTCCTACTGAACCAGACTTAGAAACCATTTAAAGGTTCAGGAACCCTTTGCAGGTGTTATGGCTTAATTAGCTGATTAGAGTGGAACACTTTGAGCCTAGAATATTGCACCTTTTCACAATATTCTAATTTTCTGAGATTGTGGATTTGGGGTTTTCATGAGCTGTAAGCCATAATCATCACAATTATGGCAAATCATGGCTTGAACTATCTTGCTTTACACGTAATGAGTCTATCTCATATATTAGTTTCACCTTTTAAGTTGCATTACGGAAATAAATGAACTTTTGCACGATATTCTAATTTTTTGAGTTTCACCTGTACTGTTCATTTCCTTTATACCAATAGTTGAACATCTTAATTTTTTATTTTCCTATTTTTAGTAAATGTTCTACAGAATGCACCCACTTGTGTGCTTGCTCTTGCTTTCACAATTGATACATTTTTTTCTTTTCAAACACAGATATTTTCATCTTTAATTCATTAATATGCTGATCCACACTCCTTTTATCATACAAGCTCACTTTCAGTGCCTATGACTCAGGTTCACAGCCAAAAAAATACATTATCATTCTACAAATGTATACATATGTTCATATTGCCACACTTCTAATGTTGCCACAAGCATTTCCTATAAATACATTAAACTAAGGAGATATCACAACACATCTTACTGTCTAATCACTAAAGATTCTGTTTAGTCCATCATACACATTCCATCATACACATCTCTCAACATATTCAGCAACACACATTCAGCATATAATACTATATAGTGCAGGTATATTTGCTTTTAACATCAACAAATGTACAATAATATTTCTTTCTCACATTCATATATTTCTGAATAACCTATTAAAGAAAGAAATCTGGTCTTCCCACATCCTGCCAAGTATAGAGCTGCACTTTAAATTTTGTCCTTTCAACCAGAATTTGACAATTACTTTCCAAGGCACTCTTAGCAAACAAATTTCCCTGTAATTTTTGCATTCATTCTGACTATCTTTCTGTTTTTCTCATTGTCAGGCCTTAAAATACACGTTGAACTAGTCTTAAAGCCATTTCTTCAGTAAACCACTTCCATCCATCTGCAACTGTAGCCCCTACAATTTTTCACAATTCTCATAGTATGTATGGTGTTCATTTCATCAGTTCTCCTTTGGCCACTATCAGGAATAACATTCCTTTCAATTCCATTCTTGAATATATTACTGACATTCAGGTACAAATCTCAAATATACACCCGTTATCATTCCTTTACTTCAATGTAATCACAAATCACATTTATTTTTAATTCTGTTTACTCTGTTGGAGGCTGCTTGTTTAGCCTCTTTATTGTTATTAAGAATTGATAACTGATATTATTACCAAACTTTCATTTATTCAATTTCTATAGCCACCTACTTTATGTTTGTGACTTTGGGTGGCTCACATAATTAAAAAACAACCAAATAACATAATCAATAAACAAAATTCAAAAATCAATAAAACATAATAACCCTCTTTAAAATCATATTAAAAGCCAATTAAAAATCAAAATTGCAGCCAAAAAATAGAAAAGTTAACATTTTCTATTATTTCTTTTATTTCTTCATTAATCTTAAGTGTTTCTTGCTCTCTGTGATATATTCACTGCATTTTTTCTCCCTGTATAAATTACACAATGAATTTCTCTCATCATGTTCTTTGCAGCCATTATTCTCTACATATTTTTTCCCAATCACATGCTCCTTCATTTCATAATTCTTTTTCATACTTTCTATTACTGTAATTCCACACATTTCTGTGGCACTATTTAACATAATACATTTCACTCTTTTCTAAGCAGCTTTCTATTTTTCTCTATATTACCTCTAATTATCTCAATCTCCTAACATTAGCAATCAATCATGCTTTTAGATTTGTCATCATTGCTTTATTATGTGTATTTATTAATACACTTCCACTTAAGGCATGAATTCAGAATTAATAAACTTTTTTTCTGGATTGATACTCACCAGCTAAAGTTTTCATTCATTCTTCGATCTCCAAATGTTCCGGTCACTATATCTGGATTTTCTCATCTAGTTACATTCATACACTTATATTACCTAAAATAATATTTTCTTCTGATTACATTCATTTCTTGATCTTTCATTATGGCTATTCAAAGGACCATATCATGTAAATAACACCAATCTATGGATTTCTACTTTCAAATGTATCTGCAACAGTCTACATTACATGAATTCTTCTTTTCTAACATATGTTTTGAGCCTTTCATTAATCAATTCCTTTGGTATTGGCATAGCACGAAACAGGACTTAAACACTGCAAATATAAATCAAATGCTCTTCCTTTGCAGCATTATTTGTATGATTTGTCCACACTTTTTTGAAGAGGAAAAATTATTTGAAGCTATACAGGACAGGGATGATCTGTGTACTATTGTTCAGCTATTAGTACCTTTATTTTTAGATTACAATCAAACAATCTAGATGAGTGGGAAAGTCTCTACCTTTCTGCTTTGTCCAGAAAATGAATTCAGTCATGCAGCATGTGATTTCTGGATGTCATAAGACTGCAGTTTGTTACACAGTTTCAAGTGTATGCTTCCAACATGTTGGGTCATAAACAACCTGAGAATAGAGTATGTGACAGACTTCCCACTGCATTACAGAGCTGGACAATTGCTAAGATGGTTGGAAGTGGGCCTGTTTTGTGTGCTGTGATTTAAAAAATGTCATCTTTCAGGTACTTTCTGTCTGTTTTCTGTTTATCTTGAGCATCATGAAGTATCTACTATAACTACATTCTTCAGGAATCTGTTGTCTCTTCACTGAACATGTAACAACATTGGTTTTGTTGTTACATGTAACAACATTGGTTTTGTTTTTTGCTTTTGTATTCTTTTCCCCTTTCCTTTCATATCAAATGCCGGCCGCCCTGTGCAAGCACATAGGCAAGGACTCCTCGGGGTCCCGTCGGCGGGCCAATGCCGGCTGGCGGTCCCCTGGTGGCGAGCCTATTCTGTCACGGCCCCTGACCTCTGGAATCAACTGCCCTTGGAACTCCGCCTGGCCCCCGACCTCCGCACCTTCCGCCGTGATTTAAAGACCTGGTTATTTGACCAACCCGGGCTGTGACCCCTTCCTGGGGGGGCAATAGATTTTAACGTTAATTGTGTAATTGGTTTTTAGTATTTGGGCTTGTAAATTGTTTAATTGTTTTTTAAGTATTTATTGTCTTTGTTTTTAGCTGTGAGCCGCCCCGAGTCTTCGGAGATGGGGCATAGAAGTTCAAATAATAAATAATAAATAAATAAATATTTATTTAAATATAAATATCCATTATATATGTGTGTGTGTGTGTGTGTGTGTGTGTGTGTGTCTTCTGAGGTTTTCGTGGGTGTTTGTATGTAGGTCTTTGGTCATTCGGGTTTTCTCCCACGTAAAATTGGAAGTATCTGGGCAATGTTTCGACGAAATCTCATCCATCAACTTTAGACTGGTGTCTTCAGCTTCATTCTTCTGGGAGAAGTATGTGATAGTGGCTATTTTTCGCTTTTTAAACTGCCAGAGGGGGTGTGTTTTGTGGGTGGAGGCTTGGCTGTGTTCTGATTGGATGGAGGGGTGCTCTGATAGGGTGGAGGTGTATTTTGAATGGGGGCTGTTATCTGAATGGGGGGTTGAGTGGGTGGGCTGGCCTCAGCTGCCAGCCTCAGACTTGAACTGGTGAGTCGTGCTGCTTTTGTTTGGCTCCATGTTTGTGGTCGTGCCATGTTTTCATAATGGGTGTCAGTTTGCTTCTTGTGTGGATTGGAGGGGTTTAAAGTGGCTAATGTTGAAGCTGTAGTTTGGTTTTTGTTTTGTGGTCATGTATCATCATCAGTGTGGGTTCGGACTTGCTTTTTAAATGGCTGTGTGGTGGTGACTTCATGTGATGTTATCATGAGTTTGGGTCTGGTGTCATACTTGGCGGTTGGGACTCATTTGTCAATTAGGGCGGGTTTCCAAATGGCTGGTAGGCAAGAGGTATCATCTCATTTATTCATGCTGTGGGGCTGTTTTTCTATCTCAATGGCTTCTCTGATTATTCTGTTGTTATAGTGTTCAATTTTGGCGATAGTTCAGAACTATCAAAAAAATCTCTATACCACAATCCAAAGAAACACCTGGACACAAACAGACTCCCCCACAATACCTCCAACCCAAAGACGCCCCAGCCAGCTACCCAAATAAAACCTAGCTTCCTAATAAAAAATTGTCAGCCATTCACAAGAAACCAAGCTGCACTAAAAAACCCCAATACACAAAACACAATGTTGCCAGCTATATACATATATACGTATATGTACACACACACACACACACACACACACACTGTATTTTATTTTTGTGATTTATTATTCCATTTAAAGTTTTTATTTTCCTTTTAAAATTGTGCCAAAATGTTGATTATACAGACACACACCCATTCAGTTGCATTTTTCATATGGGAAGATTCTCCACAACCTCTTCACTGATGCTCAATTAATTAGAAATGTACATCTCACTCAAATTAATAATATCAATGTTTTGAAAGCAGTGATGATCAAGTGGTGACCCTCTGTGTAACTCCTTGGGGCCCTAATTTCAAAATCTATCCTGCAGAATTGTCTCCCACAGCTGCCGCTCGGGGTACAAACAAGCCTGAAAATGATGACTCAAGAAATCAAGAAAAAAAGGAAGAGGAAAAGAGATGAGAAATTGATAAAAGAAAAGGCTATCAGTAAGAGAAAGAATAAATAATCCCACCCATTTTTGACCTAGTGACACCTTCTGTTTTCATAAGCCCTATCCACTGTTAATGTCACTTTATTCCCACTGATTATTCTAAAAGCAATGTGCCCCTGCTGTAAGCAGTAGCTCTTTATCTAAGTGAACTCCTTAAATATTATTCACCTTTGTTCCCATGGCTGTAGCCTATGTATTGATTGCATCTTCTGTTGGTGAGCTTGAAATAAAACACTATTAACATGGTTATTGCACTAATCAGTATGCCCTGTGCAAGATGGGCAATTGTAACATGAAAATGAAATCATTGGAGATGATGGAGTGTGCATTTAAATATTATTCAAAGGAATATTATTGACTCATTGCTCTCCCGAGTGGTTGCAGTCTGTCATGTAGATTCTTGCTTAGATTCATATCAATGTAATGTGTGACATGGGCTGTTGTTATATACATATAAAGAGCAATATTCCAAATGATAGCATGTGCTTTGCTCTCTCCACACAGAAAGCAAACACTTAAGAATGCAGCAGCTTTGAAAGGCACAAATCTTGACACCAAATATTGCTCACATTTTGCTTTCAGGAGTAAAGCTATTTCTTTATTTATGAGGAACATGTAAAAAGCACACAAAGCACAAAAGCTAGTTAGGATATGCTCTGCACTGTGCCCCACCTACTTTGCAACCCTTTAAAAAAAATACAGTGCAGTAAGAAAAATATAACATTTTATCTGGTATCATGTTTTCAGAGTGCATTTTTATAGCTGTGTGAAGAATAAGGGTTATAGGCAACAGCGGTTCCAGTACTCCCTGAGTGTAATAAGCATCAAAGCAGGAGGGAACCAAATGCTTAGAGAAGTCCTGAAGACATGGTAGCATTTTAACCCCTGCTGTAAAATATCAGGGTATGAAGAGACTGAGTAAAATACCACTTTGTAACAATATGATAATTAAGGGATTATAACCTGCAATGTGTTCCTGTAGACGAAACAAACACCTTTCCCTCCTGAAAATTACTCTGAGCATTGATTGTTGGTTGTCGCCTATTACATCTGCTTCTGCTCAGAACAAGTGGATTGAGTTTGGCAACTTGAACTGATCAAATATATCTAGTTTATTATAGTGTACTTTTTACAAACTTTAGGCTTCAACTATCTGAAAGCTTATTTAGAGCAGCACCACCTACAGTGATTAACCCTTCTCCCCCTTGCCCCAACCTAGGACATAATTAAGCTTTTCCAGTTCCCTCTTAACCTGTTCCTTTGATCTTTGCCATGATGATATGCAAAGCCCTCACTGTAAGGCCTCACCTCTTACCATTGGTTTGGATTTCTTATAACTCTGTACTGAGTTCTGAAGAAGCAAAATCTATTGAAGATTTTCTCAAGCTGTGGACAAATCCAGCTCAAAAGATAGGTTATTTTTTTAAAAAATCCACTATCAGCCAAAGAGTCTTCATTATTTCTCAGGACCCAAAAAGAAAATATCAGTCCAAGGAAATTCCAAAGGTCTCTGACTGACCTTTCTTTGGTTTTAATCACTGAAACTCCCGACAGCTTAATAAGTTGAAGGTGCTGGATCACAGTCAAACTTAATAAGGCCCATAGCAGAGGGTTGGACGGTCCTGATTGCTCCCATAAGTCTTAGCACATCTGGCCCTCTGTCCTTGGGTGAGAACTGTTTTCCATAACTTGCCTCATGCTCATCACCCTGTACATTAGCTGTTTTTATTAACCCACAAATGATAGACTGCTGTATTTTTGTGTGCATATTGGCAGTTTCCTGCCTTCCACCTGATGACAGAGATGATTGCTCCCTCCCAAACAGAATTGCAGGCAATGTGTTTTCAAACTCGTTCTCTCCTTTTTTAATCCTCTCTAACCCTTATATCACTGTCAGTCATGTGGCTCAGCCTAACCTTCAGCTAAGATATGATTAAACAATATAGACCACAGCTACAGGTTAGAAGAAGTATGATGTTGGAAATAAGGAAAGGGAATTGCTGATACCCACCCCCCTTATTTTTTGAACATCATTCCATTTTCTTAAAAAGAAGGGGGATATTAAAAGTTGAAAAAATATTAGTGTGACATATTTAAGAGTTCTCTACAAGGTTAATGACCCCAGAGATCACTAGGTGCTGATTTGGCCCAAGGTTGCCCTGAATAAAAAGCTCCTGCCACCACCCACTGAGCTATAGAGAGCAGTGTGACTCTCTTCTTTGTCCTTGCCTGAATACTTCAAAGCCAGTTCTTGGATGAGAGATGCAGAGCTTGAATATGGCTAGATCAGGGTACAGGCCGTTTTAAAAAGACATCTCTATTTATTTAAAGAACCTCTCAACATCTAGAACAAATGGTTATTAGATATAGTAATAGCAAATGATTATAATCTAACAATTCCTCTACATTCTCCCTCACTCCCTCTTTCTCTCTCACTTCATCATTGCATAACCTCTGCTGCTAGTCATTGCCTTATTAATTTTCATGTTAGAATTACACTTGGAAAAAGATCCAATTGGGGGAAAAATAGAGGCAAGTATCCAATAGTTTTTTTTAAAAAAAACTGGACATACTTTACTGATGTTGGGAAAGAGAGATAGAGTTGGAATCCTGGTTAAGACAGTTTCACTGAAAAGGAGGAAAAAGAGAAAATAAGAGGCTTAAAATATATATAAATTGATATGTGTTTATAAATAGAAAAGTAATAGAAATAATCATGGAGAAGATTGTTGATAGACTCCTCAAGACTTTATCTCTCCCATCTTAAGTTCTGGGGGATGTGTGTTAATCATGAAGCGGAATTTGAACTGGATAACCCATGAAGAATATCTTCAAATATATGACTTTGTTGTCCTATATAAAATTGATGACCTCATTTCCTTAAGCATGCTTTGACATTTATTGATTTAAAGCAATATCTTCCAGACTCTTGCTTTAATTTGTAAACTTTAGCATAAAATGACAAATTTGTAAATTTGTCATTTTATGCTAAAGTTTTCTGTATTTGACACTGCAATATTAAATATGAAGTGATTTAATATTATGCCTTATGCTTATGCCTTGTCTCTAAAAGTGATCTGTTTATAATGCCAGAGTGCTAAATTTTATAGGGATCCAACATAAACAGCTTTGATTAAAAAAAATAATGAAACATGAATTGCATTGTCACAATATGAATGCCCGCATCCTGACAATATGAATATTTGCACTCTGAAAAAAAAAGTCACATGGTTTGTCTGTCCTCCATTCCTGTGTAGACACTACTCAAAATTTAACGTCTGTCCATAGTCATTTTTGTTTTTCTGAAGTGAGAGTAATATCTCAGGCATAACCTGTATTTTCTTATAATAGGAAACTATTATTAAAGCTTATCAGGTAATTATAAGGCTCACTACACATAATGGTTTGGTGAAGTTCAAGAAAGTCTACATCTTCGGTCTTGTGTTTTTGCACTCATGTTGAAAGCACCTAATTGCTTCCAGGTTCAAAGGATTAGCCATTGACATCACTGTTCCCCAGGAGAAACTCACTTAGGGAATCCTTTCATGTCCCTAGCAGAAGCTGGAGCAAAGGATGGGAACTCACCCCACCCCACAGCAACAGTTGGGTCTCAAATGCAGGCTTGATAACCTCCAACCCAGCATCCTAACCATGTGAGCCATTGTTTGCCTTTCAGCCTTTTTATCCTTATTCATGTAGAGAAGATATTTTAAGCAGCTGTTTTACTCTTATTATGTTAGACCTTCTTTTTGTCTTAAGTTGCTGGTCACCGCATATACCATCCAAGTCCTGAGTGCACAACAGTATTCTGGACTTCCAAAGGAAAACAAGACACAAGAGTGTACTTTCCTGCAATATACTAGATATTAGTCATAGTAATTCAGGGTCAGTCCTTCCATTAAATCAGATGAAGTGGATATATTAAAAGGTAGACTGTCATGCCCCTGTTGGAGTCTGACTCCTAGGGAGAGATGGAACAGCTGACAGGGAGTGGGAGTGTGGCTGGGGAAGGACACAGGCCAGATAGGCATTCAGAGAAAGATCCAGGCCCATCCCCTCTTCATCCTAGGGCACGCAAGGAGGAGCGAATAAGGGAGAAACATGAGTGGCATGGTCTACAGGGGAGGAAGGGGCTCTGATCGTCTTCATGGGCTGCAGCTGGGAAAACTGGTTAAAAGGACAAACTGTGCATGGCTGGAAGCAAAACATGCATTCTTGTCTGAGCTTATCTGTGTTTTGTTCCTCCCAACTGTGGTTGCTGCGTTATCTGGTAGAAGTCTGCAATTAATCATCCTTGCCTGCTGTAGTAATTCCTTCAGTGTTGGGTTTTTTATTTCGAATTAACTTTACTTTGGGTGCGGACTGCATTTACTCCCCCTGTAAACTGTTTTCTTTAAGAGTTTGATATCCTGCCAAGGATAATTGGACATTGGGGCCAAGTTGAGGCATTAAAGGGACTTTCTTCTATTTTTGTGACTTGATTATTTTTGTGTCACACCTCGGGTCATCACATAGACTATGAAGTATGATGGATTGAACCATGTCCCCAACATTCTGCATCCCTGCCTATACTGGCCTGTCACTTTGTAATCATTGTGCATGTTTTCACATCATGGATAACTCAGCCATGTTAATACAATTGGGTTTATTATGTGGTACCCGCTTTCCCCACTTTTTTTCATTCTCCAAGTCAGGGTTCACCAACCTTTTGGACCTCAGGGACCACCAGACTCATAATTTTAAATCTCATGGACCACTAATATGAATTTTGACTGATGGTGATTTGCTGACATTGGTGGGAAAGTCAGTCCCATATTCTAGAGCTGCAGTAGTCACAGGACTGGCTCTTTGGTCACCCCAGAGCAGCTACTCCTCCACCTGGGTGCACCGGCCTGCCATGGACTGGAGAAGCTGCTCTGGAATGACCAAGGGGCCAGTCTTGTGACTACTGCAGCTCTGGAATATGGGACCAACTTTCCCACCAACATCAGCAAGCCACCCCGGAGCGGATTTCCCTCCCCCGCCACTGGTCTTACCTTCCAGTTCCAGCTCGCATGGCTCTACTCAAGGTAAGGTTTGAGCTCGGTCAAAGGGTTGGGGCCAGCAGGTGGGCTGGGCATGTAGGCAGTGCAGCCTTGTGTTCCTGCACAGCCTGGATTAATTGCTTTGGGGGGAGTGCTTTGGGGGGGGGACATTTCTCTGCGGACTACCAAAAAATTCTCGTGGACCATCAGTGTTCCCCGGCCCATCAGTTGGCAACCATTGCTCCAAGTAACTGCAAGGAGAGTGGTAGTCACCACTCTCTCTGATTCTTGCTTTTTTAATCCCCCCCCACATTGAAGTGAACAAAGTCAACCCCCTTCCCATAGCTACTTAATGTCCAAACTATCAGGGAAATAAACACAGGAGATTAAACCACAAACTGTTGTTTTGTATTCCAATCCATTCTTTATCTTTTCAATAATGCTGATCAGGTATTCTGTCCAGAGAATGGTTATCACTGATTGGATTCCACTGCTTACCAACTGTGCCAGAAAAACCAAACCTTAATCACTTTTCTTTCTTTAACAGAGTCTGGGAAAATGTGGTTTCCATTGGTAGACCTTGTATTGGAACCACTACTTTGACTTCCCCATGGCACTGGACACCTTTTTATTCCTCTACCAGTGGACCAGTGGGGGATGAAAAGAAAGAAAGAACACACTACGAAACACTACAATTTTATTGTTTTTCTCGTTGCTTGGTTTAGAAGGGAAAATGGAAGAATTACTGTCAATTTTACCTCTGAGTCCAATCCTTCACCTTCCAGTAATGAACCTCAGTCAATTCAGCAGTAAAGAATGAAATGGCTATGGAGGGCATCCATTTCAAAGTGATTGGAAAAGAGTGAACATTCCCAGTGCAATGTACAGTAGCTAGCTGGAGTAAAAGCATCTGTATTCAGCTAAATAAAGCACAGCAGGGATCCACCCAGCATTCCTTGTATGGTTAGAAGGCTGTTTTTGAAGTAGAGTAAGAAAAGGCAGAGAGGGGTTGCCTTTGTAGTGGAGTAGGATAGAATGAGGATGGTGTCAGGTGTTTCTTTCTTCAAGAAAGAGCAAACTACATGTAAGCAGGATGTGCAGATGGGCCCTCAGAGTCAGGAATGAGAACTACTAACTTTTCAGCAAGTAGTTCGCACATTACAAGAGAAGTTATCCAATCAAGGGATTTAGTTTAGTGCCCAAAAACTATTTAGTCTATTTCAGAATAAATCTAATTGCATCTGAATTAATTGGGTCATTTTTTAAATCATAGAATTTGCATGACATGCTTACCCCTCACCAAAGCAGAGTTTGGTCTGCTCCTTGAGACAGAAGCAACTGTAATTTGTTTGGCCTGCTGAATGGCTGCCCCATGTAAAGTGGGAAGGAACATGGGAGAGGGGAAGGAACAAAAGGGATAGGAGGTACCATGGGCAGATCTGGAAACTCACTTCAATTCATCTATCATTATGAATGATATAGGTAGGAAGTTTTCCTTCACCAACTCGGGTTTTTTTTACTACACACTTAATTCTAGGTGATCTCTAAGGCATTGTTCTTTCAGGAGAAAGTTTAATTGCCATTTTTTCTTAGAGGAACTGGCCATAATGTTTTCTTTTGAATTCCTGCAGCATTTGGGAGTGGCCAGAATGATACAGAGTCTAAATCAGATTCTGAGAAATCATGCTGATAACTCCAAGCCTTGAAAGAAATCCCTTATTAAGTCAATTGCATGAAGAATCTGTATTAGGTAATACATGTTATACAGAGGCAGTACTGGTGCTGTTAATTATAAATGTATCCATTTTTTCTTGCTGAAAATGGTTGTACGTATCTCAGCATTATTAATTTCACCATTATTTGATATCTTTTTACAAAATGTAAAAATGTAAGATGAATGTCAACTCACTTAATTCAGGGGTGGCCTGCTGGAAGTTCACAGGGGTTTGGGAGAGCCCCTAACTACAATTCTGTGCAGTTCAGAGAACCCCCAAATCCCACTCCTGGCTGGCCCCACCCACCCCGCCTTCCCAGGAGTCACCACGCAACCTGTTTTGGATGCAGGTAAGGGCAGGGTGCGTGCAGAGGCTTGGGAAAGGCAAAAAAACAGGCCTCCTGGAAGTTTGGAAGTCCAGAAATAGGCCTGCTTCTGGCTTCCAGAGAGCCTCTGGAGCCCAGGGAGGCTGTTTTCGCCCTCCTGGAGGCTCGAGGAAAGCTTCCGGAGCCCAGGGAGGGCAAAAATGCCCCCCCCCGCCATGGTGCAGGAAGCTGGCTAGGCCACACCCACCATGGCCACAGCCAACATGGCCATGCCTATCCAGCAATCAGGCACAGAACCCTTTGCTAAAATTTTTGAAGCCCACCCCTGACTTCATTCATTTGAAATCCAATATCCTTCTTAGTGCCATAATATTTTTGATACCTTATACAAGCAAAACATATTGCCCGTTTTGTTTCTATGGTTTGAATGAATACTTGCATGTGTACATGTGTGCATTAAGCATGTTGTTGTACTACCATACCTTTTTTTTTAGTTTTTCATTACAATTGGTAAAAATCTTCACTGGTGTTTTCCTATTCTAACCCTGATGTCGGCAACACAATCTTCAGAGGCTTCCAGAACTACAAAAAAGGGATTCATCATATACTGTATGTGGCCCATGGGCCCACTCCTGCTCAAGGTTAACTAGTGATATTTATGTATTTATGTATGTATGTATTTATTTGCCTCCTGTATCAATGATACAACAACTTGATCTCAATCAAGGGTTTTTCCTTTTACAACTTTCAGTTATTTTAAGCACATGTCATCTTTTGAGGAAGTGAGGAAGACATCATGCTATTTTCCTTGGTTAATAAGAACATGAACATTTTTCCTATGAACATTTTGCTCTTAATTATTGCCAGAGCAATACAGTCTTCCAGAATTCTGATTGGAAAGAATATATTGTCTACTTCATTCCCTATAATTCCACAAACTCAGATGATCCAAATACACCAGCAGTATCAAAGCTTGCTGGTACAACTCTCCTATACTAAGACCATACAACTTGACACGGTAACCAGTGGCACCAATAACAAACCACAATTACATCAAAATAATGAAACATGGATTCTCATTTAGTAAGGAGCCCAATTATGTAATGCCACCAATGATCAAGTTGTTTTCTAACATTAATAATGCATATGTCACCATTACCCCCTTGTCCACCTGTCAGCAAAAAAGGCAGTAGAAATGGGAGAAGAAATATATTCAGAACCCTTGCAAAACTGTGTTCTCCAAAGGAACTATTTATCCATTAGATATTCACATTGGAGCCTATTTTCCATATATTCACCACAGTGCAAAATAATAGATGTATAATAATAGGGAGGTTACAATAAACAGAGGGCATATTCCTGCTTTACAGTACCCTGTTACAATATATACACATATTCTGTGAGATGCTACATATTGAAATCTAATGCCCCTTAATTCAGGGTTAATAACAGCACAGAGTGATTACTTTGAGGCCAATTATTAACTCATCCTTCCTTAGGACTATTAGCAATACTTCAGTGAAAGTAGTCCAATTATCTTAACTTTCCTGATAAGCCAGCATCATCGATGTCACTGAATCAGTGTATAAAGATGATGAAAACATCAATCCCAAACTTTCCCAACAAATCTGCTTTCATGTTTTCCATCTCAGCGCGCAATGGAATGAGGTTGGAGTCCTTCTTTATTGAACCTTTCAATGCTCACACCATACTACATAACTTCATTAATCAACTTGATGTACTTCCTTCAGGAGATATTACTAGCTGATGATGAACAACTGTTTGCATAGTTGAAAACTACTTGGAAGCCAAAGAAAGCATATGCTAATCAGCTCTCTTAATCCTGTGTGCAGCATTGTTTAATTTAGGGTAAGTTCTAAAACCCTGCGTCCTCCCCACTCTTTCCTCTATTCTTAGCAGCTGCTAGATGAATAGTTGTAGTTCAGGGAGTTGGTCTGAAGGATATTCTCCTATGCAGCTGCAGATAAAAGGCAGGTTTTAGCAGCTGTAGGACAAAGAAATGGAATTGTTTTTAAATCCTGGGCTTTTTGCCACAGGAGAACTTTTGCTTAGTCCCAAGGTCTGAAGAATCTTTATTTTTGATTTTATTTTATGTTGATCCCTTTGGATTCATTGCTGTATTTATGTGTAAGCATGCAATGCACCCCCTTGCTCTACTCTTTGTAAGGTGGTCTAAAGGATTGCTGGTTGAACTCAGGTGCAAGAAATGCAAGGCCTTGAATACAAAGAGCCTTCTAAGTGATGATGAAGACAATGAGATATCTCCTTGTTTTCTTGGATGACGTTTTCAGCAGTTGTAAGAAGCCCTCAGAAGTCCACTCACTCAAAGGCCAGGAAAAGCACTGACAGAACTACTTTGGTAGCTTCCTAAGAGTGCAGAGTCTTTCCAATTCTTGGAATGTCTTAGATACTACACTTGATCTTAGCCAAAAGCCGAGAAGCACTTCTCAGCCTTTTGGCTAAGATCAAGTGTAGGAATATCTTAGAAGTTTGAAACATTGGCTGAAAATGCAGGATAGGGTCAGGATATCAAGAATATTCTATAGTAAACATCCAGTCCATTATTATCATATGGGCCTTTTTCCAGAGATGAACTTGACCAATGGAATAAGATCATTCGTATAGGTACAGGAATGCCTTCCCAAGGAGATGTCTTTTTAAAAGATAGTTCTTGAATGCTTCTACTTTTGTGTGATTTAATATCAGTATAGTGAATGCTTATTAAGATGCAAATCTTATTAACAATTGGCAAAATTATTTTGTCTTATCTGTATAATTTTATAATTCAAATGGAGAACAGGGACCATGACACATCTTATCATTGGTTAGGAGCTACCCAGAATTTGTTATAAGAGGGGATGGCTATATAAATGGTTTAAATAAATGAATCTGACCCTAGGTAATGCAACTAAAATAGACCAAGTAGGAAATAACCAGCTAGATGACTTTGGGCCATTTCATCTCACCTCACAGGATGGTTGTTGTGGGGAAGAAGGAGGTGGAAGGGGTATTAGCTTTGTTCGCCACCTTGAATTATTTATAAAAAAATAAAAGTGGAATACAAATAAAATAAATAATAATCTGCTAATGAGGCTATACAATTGCAAATAAGAAATGCAAGGTTACTGGCTTGATAAATTTCCAGTATAGAAAATAAGCAGTTAATATCCCTACATAACCTACAGTAACTTCTAGTAATGCTAACATCTAGTAATAAAATTTATTTCTCTTTTAATTAAGTCCAAGATTAACATCAGACCAACAATCAAGTAAACAATCAAGAAACTGCCAAAAAAGCAAACAGCCAACCAAAGAATTCTAAGAATACCCCCACCAACACTGACAGGCAAGCCTCTAGAACAGGGGTGTCAAACTCGCGGAATCACGTTGCTGTCACATGACATATTGCAACATTTTCCCCTTTCATGGAGCTGGGATGGGTATGGCCTGTGCATGATGCATCCAACCCATAGGTCGGCAATTTGACACTGCTGCTCTAGAATATAAACTGACAGCAAACTGCACTCCTTACTAGCACTGATGATGTTACCCAGTTTGGGTAATGAAATATTATTAAAATATTTCAGCTGTTACATAGAGTGAGTATTTGAATTCATTACAAATAAAGTGATCATTAAAGTAACCACATCTATTTTCTAGGCTCATACCTAAAAAAGTCTTAATGAGTGGTAGTTAAGTGTTGCATTTGATTGAAATCCTAAATTATTAGAAAAATATAATTTTGCCCAGTTGCCAAGCACCCAAAATGTGATCATGTGACTAGGGGAAAGTAGTTCATGAGAGGTCCATTGTCATTTTGAATGGCTGCAAGCCAAAGACAATCTACATCTTAGACATAAAGCCAGTGAGTTTGCGCCAATCACTTTTTCTCAGGCCTGGAAAGCAGGCAATAGAAAACCACTTCTGAAATCTTGCCCAGAAAACTGTAGGAACTTGTCCAGGCAATTACTAAGAGTCATGTCTGACTCAAAGAAACATGCAAAAAAAAGGAAATTAAATAGCATAAATGAATATGGTAATAGATTCCCATTTTTGAAATAAAATGATGCAATCAAACAGATTCATAGAAGTTCCTTTGGATAGTAGTGACAGCATTAAACTTACTGGACAGAAATTCCATCTTAAAAATCTCATTGGTAATGTTCCCCTGAGAACAAAGTCTCCAAAGGAAAGCAAGCTGCTTTTGGGCGTAATGGATTATCAGTTTGATCCAATAGTACATTTATTGATAGATTTTGTTATTGTTATTTAAAGAGTCACAATGCCTTGCAAGGGTGGTTTAGGACAATTTCACAGGTGATCCTTTCTGTTACAAATACTTTTCAGTTTTCCATTCTAGAAAACAATGCTCTTTAGCTGATAAAGCATGTGTATTGAATATAGTAGAGCTGGAATTTAGAGTTAGATTTAGAACCACTGTTCTTGAAAGTACATATAAAAGAGTATAAATAATATTTGTGAACTGAATCAGTATCAAATAATTGCATTCATTAAATTCATTAAATGCAAACTTTATCAAATAGTGTTATTTAGAGACAGAATGCATGGTTTGGAAAACTTGCTTATACTATTTTAATAATTTCCTTAGAAATACAACAAATAAGAGATTATTTGTTGTATTTCTAAGGAAAGATGTGCTAAAAGAATAGAAAATAATAGAAAGAAATATGAAATATACTTATTTGATTACATTTAAAATATACAGTATTTTTGGTAACTTAATGTACTTTTGCTGATTAGCAAGAATGACAATACTTTGTAACTTGTTTATAGATAAGAGATTAAATATGAAAAAGAATAGACCTTTTGTTGAAATGTCAGAGAAAGTGATAAATTACTGAAATTGTGCTTGTCTCAATGAAGAGAGAAATAATTTCTTTATATCTTTTCTCTTTTTTCTTTTTCTCTGCACTTTTTATTTTTTGTATTTTTCTTAGTTTGTATTAGTTTTTATTTTTGTGTTTTTAACTTTAATGAAAGTTATAAAATAGAGTCCTTATAAGGTCAGCCAAGAGTCTTCATTAAAAAGAAAATATATAAGATCACAGAGATATTACATATGAAATATATTTCATCATCCAAATATTGCAATGGTAAGATTACCCAAATAGTAGAATTTTAAATTTAAACTTTTGGGAATAAATTATCTGAATAAATTCAGGGTATCTAGTTGGATGGCTTCATTCTGGATATCTTTAAGTACTAAAACAATGCTGTAGTGTTGAGATCCAAATGTAACAAATTATTTGAAATTACATTCAAAGGCTCTGAGTCAATTATGGCTTTTATCTCTTCAGTTCAACTTTGAGGGGCATAGTTTGTGATTCAGTGTTAGATACACATGCATTATGAACAGATTCAACTCCAAGCTTATAGACTTAAAAGTTATAGCACATTATGGGAATATCTCTATCTGTGATTTTTGGGCCATTGTTTTCATTAGAATACATAATAGGTTTATTCTCAAAAATATGTGTACAGAATTTCAAATTAAGAACTAGTGAATACACTGTGGAGCAATCCTAAATCTTAGATCTGTTGATTGGATGTGACTGAATGTAACAGGTTAAGAAAACTATGAGGAGAGAAAAAAGCCAGAGATCCTTGTGAGGGTAAAATGCTTCTCACAGTTCCAAAACCAGAGCTTTGAAACAAGTGAAGAGTCTTTACTTCAGTCTTGGCCTTCATGCAAACATTAGGCTAGCTTTGTCTATCAAATTTATTTTTATTGGTTAAAACAGAGTTTGGTTATAATCTACTTTATATTAATGAGGAATATAGCCTATCATCCATATTTCGCAGTGCAATGATACACATGTTCAAAACTGTTCTCAAATACCATATGCAGTACTTGTAGTAAGGAAAGGGAAGAAAATGAATTCTGAAATGTCAACAACTGATACTATAGTAACTAACCCTATTAATTAAATGCATCAAGGCAGATAGCTTTCTGAAAGCCAGTACCCTGAAGACATGTTGGATCAATTTCTATAATCCATATGTCTGAATGTTGGTAATACTGGCATAGAATAATGGGTGTTCGTTCAACAGTCTTCTGGACATCAGATTGAAAAGGCTGCATTGCACCATACCACTGAAAGATTAAATTTACCTACTAGATTAAACCATGGACTCTTTTATTATATGTTATTGAATAAGTCAAACAAACCACATTATTTTGTGAAGCCTACCTACACCTATATTTATATACAATTTTCATTGGAAAATTGTATATGTACTTATGATATATAATAAAAATTGTGGTAACTCTGATAACAATGCAATGCTTGGATTTTCTATCCAAACTTGTCTCTGTATTCAATATGCTATTTTCCTTCAAAAGGAGAGGACCTCACTTTTTTATTCATAGAGTTGAGCATGATTAATAAGTGTTGCAACATGGATTTTCAAAAGCATAAATAAGATGCATCATTCACATTAAGGATAGCATTTTGTGGAAGTTTTATAGATCGTTTCACTTCATAAAATGACAATATTAAGGATTTCCATGAACGTGTAACAAATTTATACATCCACATAAAATATTCTTAGGAAAAACATCTTTAAATTATTTTCTCAAAAAAAAAAAATTAGAAGCGACTTTGTTTGCAAACATCAAAAAAGAAGTACATGTACTAGACTCTGCCAAATCAAAATGGATAAGTAGCAAGACTACTGTATTCTGAACAAGTAGATTGTGGTGGTAAACCCCCTTCTTTTTATTCACATTTGTTTGGAGACACTGCAGAATCTCTCCACTATAGGATTTGGTATTGTGGTTTTCTTTCCTATGTCCTATAGAAGTTCTTACATTGTTAAACATGATATGTCTTCCAACTAAAGCATCAAATCAACAATATATTATATTTGTTTTCTGCCTCATTCTACACATCTGATCCTCTGCTTCTTTGGTATTATCACTGGAGCCAGGCCAGAAGAGGAATCATAATCTAAAATTACTGTATGTGCTTCAGTATCAATCAGTTGGCCAGCATAGTCTTCTTATTTTATTTTGCTTGTTTGTTTGTTGGATTTTTGAGCAATCACTTAAAAGGTTCTCTAAGTTCTGAGGGCATCAAATGCACGTGTGAGATTCTTAGTACCACAAATGCTATCTAGACTCTATTCCTCAGATTTTAAGAGAAATATTATACAAGTTTCTTTTTCATCCCTAAAGTGTGAAATAGAAAGTTAAGAAGAATGTTATCCATACCATGTTTATGTGTGTGCATCTGCAGCTTATGAAATGAACCTAATCAGAAGTTAGCCAATACAAACTCCAGCAAACAGCTTGGGAAGAGAATATATTCCAATCTCTCAGAAGAATCTCTCAAAATTTGGAGTTTGCTATCAATAATATACAGCGAATGGAAATCATTTGGCTTCCCTTTCATTACATAGAGCAACTTGAAAAGTCAGGAGCACTTTCAAATGCGTCCAGCTAAAAAACTTTTTTTAAGAAAAAGTTTTACTAAATTTAAAATAACTGCCCAACTGAATTTGCATTCTCAAATATTTGCTATTCCTAGGCAAGGGAAGGAAGCCTCTAATTTTGTTTTGCATTTTTAAAAAAAGTTCTAATTCTATTTTATTAAGTATAAAAATACACTGCTTTTATGCGGGTTTTCAAACAGTTATTTTATATGTTCCCATTGTTGTTGTTTTTTAATTCTAAGGAAGAGGGCGACAGGTTTTAGACTAAATGACAGTCAAGATACACAAACGTTATTGTTATTACTACCAAAGTGATTCACAACAGTCCCATGTGGCTGTCTATTGGCTATTCAAATGGAAAACAAAAGCCTGTTTATCAGCTGGCTAATTATACTAAAATATGAAGTAAGGTTCCCAAAGCAAAAGCCTCTTTTCTTTTCTGTTCTCCCTTCCAAGCATAAACCTCTTTCCATAGCTGATACTTCAGAGTGTTCATATGTTTATCACTAAGAACCACACCTGACTGTTAACCTTTCCTTTCCAGAAATCTCCCTGTTTGCTATATAACCTCTAGTATAAGAGGAAACACATTGCTTAACGTTTTCAAACTTGTCTTTTATCTGTCTTTCTCACTTCAGGTAAAAGCAGGAAACCAAAATAAATCTGGTGTTGACTGAATATTTCTGAAATACAATCTGCAGAAAATAGTAGTAGCAGATTGTGTCTTTCTGCCATATTGTACCTTAGAGAGCAACAGTAAGCAGATCCAAGTGCACTGAGGCCTACCCATCCTCCTCCATGAAAAGATCAGATCTAAAGGAATTCTCTGAATTCAATAATTTATTAACGGGTGACCAAATATACAGTATTTCATTATTTTAAAATTTTGATTTAATTATCAAGAATAATAGGGATTTTTGTAATATATTTATACATGCTGACCTGGTAAATTATAACCATTGTCATAAACCCATTTCTCCATTGGTATCATTTTTCATAAAGATGAGATACAAATAAAAAGTTTCCCTATTCCCCATGCTAAGGCAACATCTGATTCAGCCCTAAATTACAGGGCTCTCAATTACAGCTAAAGGGCAATCTGAGGCAGGACTATCCATGAGCTCTGTTCTTTTTAGGACATTTCCCACAATCCTATTTGTGGATATAGAGAATGGGAGTTCCTATAGACTTAATATAAGCATGTCAATATACTGTAGAAAATAATTCCTAGAGGAATTGTTTAAACAGCACTTTCCTACCGCATTTTTCCTGGTTTTCAATTGTCAGTTTTAAAGGCTTTAAATAAAGCAAAAGAAATCCTTCTTAAAATTATATTTGTCATCTCCCAAAGAAAGACTATCCCTAAAAATAGAGCCAAAAACCTAATTTTTCTATTTTTCCCTCCTTTCATGTCCTGTCACGTTCTTTCATTGCTCTCTGTAACATCCAGCAATACCTGTTTGGGTAGTTAAAGATATTTCCATGTTAACCATACCTTGCTCATACTTAAAAGGGATGAAAGTGTGGAGGCTTTTGCTGCCCACCTCTTGGCTGTCTCTGTTCTAGGGATAGCAGCAATATCGGTCTGGCATGGCTGGCTCAGGAATTCTGGGAGTTGAAGTCCACAGGCCATAAAATTGCTGTACTAGTTGTTTACCCCTGGTCTATACAAAAAATAGCAGACTATAGTGAGCTTATCCAAAGGCTGATACACCCTAACTACCCAACCTCTTCCATTTCTGTTATGTATGTAGGTTTGAATGTCATTGGTTTAGTTTGAATTGTTCTTGTAAAATGTCAAATATGATTGGTTTAAAAAGTGCGGGAAAACCCTGCACTCTGATTGGCTGGCAACTACGGCTGCTGGCTATAAGTAGCAGCCGTAGCCCAGCCACGTTTGGTCCATTCGAGCTGTAGTCACTAATAAACTCTTCACAGAAGTTCTTCGCATCTGACTCTTCATGCAAACTTAACACTGGCGACGAGGAAGGGATTCCCCTGAAGAGAAGACGACGCGGAAGACAAGCAGAAGAGCAAGATGGCTGCGCTGAACACCCCCCCAGCCCCATTCGATCCAGCGGCAGAAGACTGGGAATCGTATGTGGATCGCTTCCAAATGTATTTGGAAGGAAACGACCTCGCCGACATCTCCGAGAAGCGGAAGAGGGCGGTCTTTCTTACACAGTGCGGTCCAGCAGTCTTCAAGATGGCGAAGGCATTGGGGGGAGCTGCAGACGTGAAGGTAATGGAATGGCCTGATTTAGAAAAGCTTTTAAGAGTCCATTACGCCCCACAAGTATCGTGCCTCATTAAGAGACACGAGTTTTACCATCAGGATCAAGGGGAAAGCGAAAACGTTAACGACTTTGTGGCAAGCTTAAGAGACATTGGGGGTGCATGCGAGTTTAACAGCTTGGAGGAGGCCATGCGCAATCGGTTTGTTCTAGGCCTCAAAGACAAGGTGCTTCAGAGCAAATTGTTATTAAAACCTAAGATCACGTTGAAGGAGGCCATAGAAGAGGCCTCCTCAGCAGAAGCCACTAAGTCCTCAGCGGCAGCCATAAAGAAAATTAACAAGGCCTCAAGCCATCCTGATGTGGAAAAGTCCACAACAACTCATTGCGAGCAGATAGATTCTGAATCAGACTGTAGTGAGGTGGAGGAAGGAATTTATAGACTCAGAATGGAAAAGAAAAAGAAAGACCTGGGAAGAAAAAGGCAAAACTTTTATGGCAGAGGTTGTGGGGGGGGCCACCCCCGCACTGAATGCAAGTTTCTTGATACCATCTGCCTTCATTGTGAAAAAAGAGGTCACTTAGCAAGAGTCTGCAAATCATCCAGAACTCCTCCACACAGAAGAAAGTTTCCTGACAAAGATTTCAAGCCCAACAACTTCAGTGAGAAAATGGGGCGCAACTCAGAAGCAAATGGGAAGAATGAAACTCATCAAACAGTCACCATTGGTCATTCTTCACCCTTGAGAAGCAGAAAAGTACATGTGAAGGTACTCATTGAAGGAAGGCCTTGCCAAATAGAAGTGGACTCAGACTCCTATTTATCTATGGTGTCATGGGACACTATTCACAGGCTACTTCCCAATATTCAGAAGAAACATTTCCAGAAGCAAGCACTGACTCTTAAAGACTACCAAGGGAACAAGATTCCAGTGGTTGGAACAAGAGAATTCAACGTGAAGTTCAAAGGCCACACCAAATGTTTGCCCCTGACCATCGTGGACAAGGATCGCCCAAGCTTGCTGTGACTTGAGTGGTTCAAGCCACTAGGCATCGAGGTGACTGGCATCAATCACGTGAGCAACTCTGAATGGGGGGAGGCCTTGAAGTCTGAGTTTCCAGAGGTCTTCAGCAAAGGATTGGGCAAGTATATGGGGACCCCTATCACTTTCAACCTAGATCCCAAGGTGCCCCCAATCCGTTTAAAGCCCAGAAGGGTCCCATTTGCCTTAAAGGGAAAAATTGATGCACAATTAGATAAACTAATAGCTCAAGGAGTTTTAGAGCCCACTGACCACTCCAGATGGGAGACACCCATAGTCACACCAGTCAAGACTGATGGGTCAGTAAGAATCTGTGGGGACTATAAGGGGACACTGAACCATGTGCTGCAGCAGAGTGCATATCCAGTTCCAGTGGTGCATCATCTATTATATTCACTTGGCAGGGGTACAGTCTTTGCCAAATTGGATCTGGCCCAGGCATATCAACAACTAACAGTTGATGATGCCACTGCAGAGGCCCAAACCATTGTGACTCATAGAGGTGCCTTCAAATGTAAAAGGTTACAGTTTGGAGTAAGCGTGGCACCAGGCATCTTCCAAAGCCTTATGGAAAGGATGCTCCAAGGCCTGCCAGAGGTAGTGCCTTACTTTGATGATGTGTTAATCTCTGCTGAAAATGACACTCAGTTACAAGAAAGACTCAGAGAAGTCCTTACCAGATTCAGGAAAGCGGGGTTAAAAGTCAAGGAAGAAAAATGCACTCTTAAAACTGACAAGGTTGAGTTCTTGGGCTATATGATTGACAAGCATGGCATCCACCCTACAGATGCCAAGGTTCAAGCAATCAAAGAAGCCCCTAGACCAAAATACAAAACAGGCAAGCTTTCCTTGGACTTATTAACTTTTATCACATGTTCCTACCTCAGAAGGCAACCATTGCAGAACCATTGCACAGATTACTTGACAAAAAGGCTGTTTGGGTCTGGGGGAGGAAGGAACAATCAGCATTTAACAGTATTAAAAGACTAATCACGTCTGATGCTGTACTGATACAGTTCTCTGAGAATTTACCTGTTGTACTGACTTGTGATGCATCCCCCTTTGGAGTGGGGGTTTGAGCCACAGGCTTCCCAGCGGGAGAGAAGCCCCTATTGCATTTTACTCTCGCACTTTGACCAAAGCAGAGAGGAATTACAGCCAATTGGACAAGGAAGCATTGACAATTGTTGCAGCTGTTAAGAAATTTCATGAATATCTGTATGGGAGAACATTTACCATTGTTACAGATCACAAACCTTTGTTAGGCATTGTGGCAGGAGACAAACCTACACCTACTATCCTGTCGCCAAGAATGCTGAGGTGGACTGAATTTCTTGCTGCTTATTCATACAAACTTATCCACAAGCCTGGCAAGGACATTGGACATGCTGATGCACTGAGTCGTTGCCCACTTCCTTGCCACAAGGAGGACTTTGAACCTGAAACACACACCTTTTTCCTAGAAACTGTTGCCAAGCTTCCAGTGCATGCTGCTGAAATTGCCAGAGAGACTGCCAAAGACACTTTATTGGCTCCTGTTATAGGCTGGATTAAGAAAGGTTGGCCTCTTCAAGATCTACCTCACCTGGCCCAACCTTTTAAATCCAGGCAAACTGAATTATCTGTATTAAGAGGATGTATTTTGTGGGGTAACAGGGTGGTTATTCCTGCAAAACTGCAAAGAGAGGTTTTGGAAATGTTACATGAGGATCATCCTGGTATTGTAAGGATGAAGGGATTGGCCAGGAGTTATGTATGGTGGCCAGGTATTGACAAAATGGTTGAAAACTGGTTGCATCTTGTCCCAACTGTCAGGTAGTCAGGCCTGCCCCACCTTTCCCCCCACAGGAATGGGAATGTCCTAGGGGCCCATGGTCTAGGATTCACATTGATTTCGCTGGCCCTACCAGAGGGCACACCTTCCTTATTATAGTAGATGCATATTCCAAATGGCTAGAGGTCATCCCTATGGCATCCACCACAACTGATGCTGTCATCAAGCAGCTCAAAAAGCTTTTTGTAACCCACGGGTTACCTGATGTTCTTGTCTCTGATAATGGCCCTCAATTTACATCCAACCTTTTTGAATCCTATTTAGCACAACAGGGTATCAGACATGCCCTCACTGCCCCTGGGCACCCTTCGCTAACGGCCGGGAGAATGCATGGTACGTTTACCAAGGAGAAGCTTCAGCAACTGGGTCCTGGGGACATCACTGAGAAAGTTGAAAACTTCTTAGTGTTCAGCACATCACTCCTAACCCATCTAATAACTTATCCCCAGCAGAGTTGTTAATGGGTAGGAAACTTAGGTCTTTCCTTGACCGCCTTCATCCCACTTACGCACCCAACGCACCACTAGATTCCACTTCCAAAGTTCGCACATTCAGTGTGGGTGATTCTGTTTATGCTAAGAACATTATGGGTGAACCTTTGTGGATTCCTGCTGAGATAACTCAAATCACAGGCCCTCGTTCTTACAGGTGCAAATAGAGGATGGAGTCCTCTGGAGCAGGCACATTGATCAACTTAGATCCAGGTTCTCTCAGGAACATCGCACTTGTTCCTCTCTAGTTCCCTCACCTGATGTCAATTCTAGGGGGGAAGGGGAGGAACAGGAGGATAATCAGCAAACAAGAATCAACCCCATGTGTAACGAGCCATTACGACAGGAACCATCCCAAAACCTGTCACAATGCCAAAATCCTTACAAGTGGAAGATTGTACATCACTACCTGACTTGGGTGCTGACATTGGGCTGGAGATGGGTTGGGAGGAGAGACCAGATTCTAACAATCAAACAGGGTCTTCTTTCACAGGAAGTCCAACTAGGGAAATGTCAGCAGACACATTTCCTCTCTCACTGGGTGAGAATGTTAAAACTTCTGAACCACGAAGGTCTCAACGTACACGTAAGAGCCCCACCTATTTAAAAGAATACATTAGATAGGTTGGGGTTTGGTATGGACTGAACCTAGTGGGGAGGGGTGTTATGTATGTAGGTTTGAATGTCATTGGTTTAGTTTGAATTGTTCTTGTAAAATGTCAGAAATGATTGGTTTAAAAAGTGCGGGAAAACCCTGCACTCTGATTGGCTGGCAACTACAGCTGCTGGCTATAAGTAGCAGCCGTAGCCCAGTCAAGTTGGGTCCATTCAAGCTGTAGTCACTAATAAACTCTTCACTGAAGCTCTTTGTGTCTGACTCTTCATGCAAACTTAACAATTTCAAAGAGTGTTTAAGTTGCCATTCAAATTTTAGTCCAGAAAGCATATCAATAAATATACACCAACCTGGAATGCATTTCTCTTTGTCTTCTTTTTTGCAATCATTCTCAGAGAGCCTGAACATCATTTTTATGGATTTATGGAGATATCAAAATTTCAAGTAATGTTTCAGAACTAATAAATATTGGTAGCTGTAACTTTTTAAAAAAGCAGCCTGATCATATATTCAAACAGCAAAGATATCAAGATTTAGGCAGTCAAGAAAGACATGTTTATACAATGATATTTTGAAACAGGTTGAACATAAACAGTATATTTAAAACATTTTGCCCATTGCGGTTTTTCTCTCTCTGCACAATCCTTTCTGCAGTCTTCCAAGTGGGTATACTTCTTTACATAATAATTGGAGCAAAAATATTAGGAGAAACCCCTCTATTACAGCAACATTCTTTTTTAGAGGGGAAAAATGCACCTGAAGGAATAAATGTTGCAAATCCACATGATCCACTTTTCAGAATTATTCATTTTGCAAGTAGCGCTTGCTCTTCTCTGAAGCCAAACCCCATTGAGGGTACTCTGAGTTACCACCAGGTAAGCCTCTACCCAAAGGAGGCCTAAATCAATTAGCAGCCCCTTCCTCCGAATAAACTGCCACTCTTGAAGAGCTGAAGTGTTTCTGGACAGCCACGTTTCTCCCCCTTTCTGTTTGAACAATTCCATGAAGTGATACCTCTGGAGCAGCCAGAGTATTGTGCTGACAGTCAGCTGTCATTCCAAGCTCTTTGGTCTGACAACCTCAGGCATTCAGGCCGGGATTCATGAGTTTTCCCTTTCTCTTGATATTTAAAAGAAGCTGGGGGTTGGGTGAGTATATCAGAGGCTTCAACTGTGAATAAGACTTTTGTTTTTCTCTTCTGCCGCCTGACTGTGTCAAATGCAGTATGCCTTTCGTGCAGTTTCACTCTTTAGAGAGCCTCGCCTGGGCCAGCTAGTTAGTATTCAGAAACAAGCCAAAGAGGATAAAATCCTTCTCTCCAGCTTTCTGAGACTGCAAATAAGCATTTAGACTAAAAGTGGCCTGGTGGAAAAAGAACCCTTTTGCCATCATTGACTTGGATCTGCCAATACAGTCTCCCTCCAAATAGTATAAAAGAGAAATATCTCTGCAGTAGGAGGAATAGATGACAGTTAATACACTTGTAGTGTATTTGCTCAAAGAGAGCTTACCAGTGTGCTTTACTCTGAACTGTTGGATTTGCCATTTAATCTTGTTTACTTACTGTAATGAGAATCAAATGGGGACGTTAGCAATGGAAATGAAAAATTCATCCTTTCTTCATCTGTAATAGAATCAGTTCTCAGAAAGACAGAGATCAAAGGAGCCAGCAAATCTGCTCTTCTTTCATTTCTTGCAGATATTCTTGCTCAGAATATATCCATCACTTCCCCTTCTCCTAGAGCAGAAAATCAAAGAATTTGGATGGAGGAGTGCTCAGAAGCATCTTCAGGGAGAAGTCAAAAAAAATCAAGATGGCAGTTATTAACTATGTGATTAAAGTTATGCCTTTTATTTATATGTATCATAATTCACATAAAAAGGGATAGGCACTATTGTATCTGTATCATTGTGGCTTCCATCTTAATATTTTTCACCACTCCTGTGAATGCTTGTTTGTTTGTTTTTGGGATGGGGTTTTGCAGAAAGGAAAATGCATACTCTGGAAAAAAAGGTGGTTTTACTGGCTATGGGGACACTTGGGTTAACATTAACATTTCTGCTAATCATTTGACTCATTGGATAGCATTAGGTTTCTCACTAACTCCCTAGCACATTAGCCCTAATTTGCTATTGCTTAGAACAGCTCAAACCAGTATAAACTATAATGTTGAATGAGCATTTATACAATCATTTTCTTACAAGCTGAGGAATTTCAGTACCTTTTTTTTCAATTGTCTTATTTTTTGTTCATTAGCAATTGATACAGCATCTTGCTGGGTGAAACGTTTTGGAGACTCCCTATTCTTGCACACTTGTTTGTGCCATTTTGATTGGTGCTGATGAAAGTGTTATTCTGTTACAGACATGGCAAGGTTATTTTTTCATGAACATATAAAGTATAGCTGTTAGATTTGCATGAAGAGTCAGACACGGAGTGCTTCAGTGAAGAGTTTATTAGTGACTACAGCTCATAACAGACCCGATTTGGCTGGCCTGCGGCTGCTACTTATAGCCAGCAGCCGCAGTTGCCAGCCAATCAGAGTGCAAGGTTTTCCCGCACTTTTTAAACCAATCATTTCTGACATTTTACAAGAACAGTTCAAACTTAACCAATGACATTCAAACCTACATACATAACACCCCTCCCCACTAGGTTCAGTCCATACTCAAACCCCAACCTATCTAATGTATTCTTTTAAATAGGTGGGGCTCTTAGTGTAACGTTGAGACCTTCGTGGTTCAGAAGTTTTAACGTTCTCACCCAGTGAGAGGGGAAATGTGTCTGCTGACCTTTCCCTAGTTGGACTTCCTGTGAAAGAAGACCCTGTTTGATTGTTAGAATCTGGTCTCTCCTCCCAACCCATCTCCAGCCCAATGTCAGCACCCAAGTCAGGTAGTGATGTACAATCTTCCACTTGTAAGGATGGATTTGGCATTGTGACAGTTTTTGGGATGGTTCCTGTCGTAATGGCTCGTTACACATGGGGTTGATTCTGTTTGCTGATTATCCTCATGTTCCTCCCCTCCCCTAGAAAAGCATTAGGTATGGGAACTAGAGAGGAACAATTGCAATATTCCTGAGGTAACCCGGATCTAAGCTGATCAATGTGCCTGCTCCAGAGGACTCCATCCTCTGTTTGTACCCTGTAAGAACGAGGGCCTGTGATTTGAGTTATTTCAGCAGGTATCCATGAAGGCTCACCCATAAGGTTCTTAGCATAAACAGAATCACCCACACTGAACGTGCGAACTTTGCTAGTGGAATACGGTGGTGCGTTGGGTGCGTAAGTGGGATGAAGGTGGTCAAGGGGAGACCTGAGTTTCCTACCCATCAACAACTCTGCTGGGGATAAGTTAGTTGATGGGTTAGGAGTGATGTGCTGAACACTAAGAAGTTTTTCAACTTTCTCAGTGATGTCCCCAGGACCCAATTGCTGAAGCTTTTCCTTGGTAAAACGTACCATGTGTTTAGCCCGGCCATTAGCCGAAGGGTGCCCAGGGGCTGTCAGGGCATGTCTGATACCCAGTTGTGCTAGATAGATTCAAAAGGTTGGATGTAAATTGAGGGCCATTGTCAGAGACAAGAACATCAGATAACCCGTGGGTTACAAAAAGCTTTTTAAGCTGCTTGATGACAGCATCAGTTGTGGTGATTGCCATAGGGATGACCTCTAGCCATTTGGAATATGCATCTACTATAATAAGGAAGGTGTGCCCTGGTAGGGCCAGCGAAATCAATGTGAATC
This sequence comes from Naja naja, assembly GCA_009733165.1. Classification (NCBI taxonomy): domain Eukaryota; kingdom Metazoa; phylum Chordata; class Lepidosauria; order Squamata; family Elapidae; genus Naja; species Naja naja. The sequence continues at coordinate 264,064,393 of CM019149.1, read as the reverse complement.
CTAGACCATGGGCCCCTAGGACATTCCCATTCCTGTGGGGGGCGAGGAGGTAGGTGCAGGCCTGACTACCTGACAGTTGGGACAAGATGCAACCCAGTTTTCAACCATTTTGTCAATACCTGGCCACCATACATAAACCCTGGCCAATCCTTCATCCTTACAATACCTGGATGACCCTCATGTAACATTTCCAAAATCTCTCTTTGCAGTTTTGCAGGAATAACCACCCTGTTACCCCACAAAATACATCCTCTTAATAAAGATAATTCAGTTTGCCTGGACTTAAAAGGTTGGGCAAGGTGAGGTAGATCTTGAAGAGGCCAACCTTTCTTAATCCAGCCTATAACAGGAGCCAATAAAGTGTCTTTGGCAGTCTCTCTGGCAATTTCAGCAGTATGCACTTGAAGCTTGGCAACAGTTTCTAGGAAAAAGGTGTGTGTTTCAGGTTCAAAGTTCTCCTTGTGGCAAGGAAGTGGGCAACGACTCAGTGCATCGGCATGTCCAATGTCCTTGCCAGGCTTGTGGATAAGTTTGTATGAATAAGCAGCAAGAAATTCAGTCCACCTCAGCATTCTTGGCGACAGGATAGTAGGTGTAGGTTTGTCTCCTGCCACAATGCCTAACAAAGGTTTGTGATCTGTGGCAATGGTAAATGTTCTCCCATATAAATACTCATGAAATTTCTTGATAGCTGCGACAATTGCCAATGCTTCCTTGTCCAATTGGCTGTAATTCCTCTCTGCTTTGGTCAAGGTGCGAGAGTAAAATGCAATAGGGGCTTCCTCCCGCTGGGAAGCCTGTGGCTCAACCCCCCCAGTCCAAAGGGGGATGCATCACAAGTCAGTACAACAGGTAAATTCTCAGAGAACTGTATGAGCACAGCATCAGACGTGATTAGTCTTTTAATACTGTTAAATGCTGATTGTTCCTTCCTGCCTCAGACCCAAACAGACTTTTTGTCAAGCAATCTGTGTAATGGTTCTGCAATGGTTGCCTTCTGAGGTAGGAACATGTGATAAAAGTTAATAAGTCCACGGAAAGCTTGCAAGTCTGTTTTGCATTTTGATCTAGGGGCTTCTTTGATTGCTTGAACCTTGGCATCTGTAGGGTGGATGCCATGCTTGTCAATCATATAGCCCAAGAACTCAACCTTGTCAGTTCTAAGAGTGCATTTTTCTTCCTTGACTTTTAACCCCACTTTCTTGAACCTGATAAGGACTTCTCTGAGTCTCTCTTGTAATTGAGTGTCATTTTCAGCAGAGATTAACACATCATCAAAGTAAGGCACTACCCTGGCAGGCCTTGGAGCATCCTTTCCATAAGGTTTTGGAAGATGCCTGGTGCCACGCTTACTCCAAACTGTAACCTTTTACATTTGAAGGCACCCTCTGAGTCACAATGGTTTGGGCCTCTGCAGTGGCATCATCAACTGTTAGTTGTTGATATGCCTGGGCCAGATCCAATTTGGCAAAGACTGTCCCCTGCCAAGTGAATGTAATAAGATGATGCACCACTGGAACTGGATATGCGCTCTGTTGAAGCACATGGTTCATGTCCCCTTATAGTCCCCCACAGATTCTCACTGACCCATCAGTCTTGACTGGTGTGACTATGGGTGTCTCCCATCTGGAGTGGTCAGTGGGCTCTAAAACTCCTTGAGCTATTAGTTTATCTAATTGTGCATCAATTTTTTCCTTTAAGGCAAATGGGACCCTTCTGGGCTTTAAAGCGATTGGGGGCACCTTGGGATCTAGGTTGAAAGGTGATAGGGGTCCCCATATACTTGCCCAATCCGTCACTGAAGACTCTGAAACTCAGACTTCAAGGCCTCCTCCCATTCAGTGTTGCTCATGTGATTGATGCCAGTCACCTCGATGCCTAGTGGCTTGAACCACTCAAGTCCCAGCAAGCTTGGGCGATCCTTGTCCACGATGGTCAGGGGCAAACGTTGGTGTGGCCTTTGAACTTCACGCTGAATTCTCTTGTTCCAACTACTGGAATCTTGTTCCCTTGGTAGTCTTTAAGAGTCA